>MU226102.1:2004934-2019109 GCA_018584345.1 Thuja plicata
ATGACCACGAAGTGGTTAAATTTTAGATCAAAAATTCTTTGAACAAAATTACACTGAAATAAAACATCGAAACCTCAATTTACATTATCGCACCTCATCAAGGGCGATTTTACTAATCAATCCCAAAAAGAAAAGTAAGTTTCATATCTGCGATTTTTCACCCAATTGAGAGCCAAATATTACATCAATCTAGAGAATCAAAAGTGAAAATCTTCAAATTGCATCAGTCGGTTCCTCATCAAAGGGCGATTTTATTCAAGAGTGAGAAAAACAGAACACTACTTTTATATCTGCAAAATATCACTCAACCGAAAGCCACATTTTACAAAAGTATATTTTTAGATCAGAATACTTTTTGCACAAAATAAAACAGAAATTAAACATCAAAACCTCAATTTACAGTAATCGCACCTCATCAAGGGCGACTTTACTAATCAGCCCCAAAAAAGAAAAGTAAATTTCATATCTGCGATTTTTCACTCAATTGGGAGCCAAATTTTACATCAATCTAGTCCTAAAAAACGGACAGTTCTATTCAAGACCAAAACAACTACAATTCGTATAAGAGAAAAAAAAACAAATTTTAAAAAGGAATTAAAAACATTACTGAAGGCCAAATTTTATAAAGCTTACCTCAATTGAATTCTCAGAGTATGGCACAATATTTTCTCAGCTCTGATCGGGCAACCGTGCTCAAATTCCAGAGTAAATCGAAGAAAAAACTGTAAAAAAAATTAAACCCTAGGCAGGTCGATGGAGACCCCAATGTATGTTTTTTAACTTTTTTTCAACGGTGATTTATAGAGTGATAGTTAGTGAGTTTTCTCTCCCTACGGACTTTGACTCTCTCTCTCTCTCTCTAAGGCCGCCAATGCTGAAAGTACAAAACACGCTTTATATATATGAGCAATTTTGTTTTGTCCACTAAGACTGTTGGGGGTTGACGAGTTTGCATGGAAGGGGAAAATTTGTTATTAATAATTAAATTTTTTTTTTTTTTTAAATTAAATATATTTATTTTTTTATATTATAGATCATTTACAAATATTTTGCTTAAGAGCATTACAAACTTAGAAGACCAAGAGTCACAACTTAGAATTCCACAAAGATGTGCCTCTTGGGATTTGAACTAGGGTCTCCACAATGACAACTCATTGCTTTAACCAATTAAATATATTAATTTAAAAAATATATATACAAAATAAATAAATTTGAATGTTGTTTTTGATAATTAAATTAAATTTTTTTTTAAATATATATATGTTAATTAAAAATATATATACAAAATGAATAAATTTAAATGTTGTTATTGATATTTAAATTGATTTTTTTTTAAATGTATAAATATATTAATTAAAAAATATATATAAGATAAATAAATTTGAATGAGGCTCAACGGAGTTAAAAAGTTGGGAGGTGCAACTAGGTTGAAAAAAAGAATCATTATATGGAGACAGGAATCAATCAATCTTATTTGACTCAATTTTAAGATATAAGAGGGTTAAGTATTTCATAGTTAGTAATATCAATAATTTCAAAACTAAAGATTCATTTTTAATAGATAAACAAAATTTAGCATGTGTATCTCTCTTTTTTATTTTCCTTTTTATGTATGGAAGGTGTAATTTATAAAAGAAAAAATGTTATTAATAATTAAATTGATTTTTTATATTTAGATATGAGTCAATTATTATTAGTCGATAGGCCTTCCCTGTGAGCTCGCTCGCGTACAGCCGTAGGGAAAACCTGTCTCACGTTCGAAACCGCGATTTTTTTGTCTCACGCCTCAAAACGGTATTACAAGCCACTTTTATGGGAAAGTTGTGAACAATTTTCACATTATTTACTGCAATCTCTGCTCCTCATACATGTTATTTCTCTATATTGTCAAATGTGTTTAATCAAGGCACCTTTCTTACTCATACACATTAATTATGTCATTTACTATCTGCTCTACCATTTTCTTTCAGTCTCTTCCTCATTTGTGTTCGTCTCTCTCTTTTTTACAAATTCCCTGCTCTTTTCTATCACTCAATCTCCCATTTCTTTCAATTTATCTTCAATGGCAACACCTAATCAAAGTAGTTTGTAAAGTCTTTTCATTAAATCTATGCTCTGTAAATCTTGTGATAATTGCACTCCATGAGACAATGTCTCTTTGAAGCATCCTGTAAAATCAGTTCACATACCTTGCTTGCGCAGTCGCACTTTGCATACATATCTACTGCAACCTCATGATGTTGGATGAATGTTCACACTTGGTTCCAAAGCTCCCATTTATCACAACAAGGGAAGATGCGGGAAAAGATTGTTAAATCTAGCTTACACCTACCAAATGCATTTGCTTGAAACTTTCTGGAGATGACAGGGACAACAACAATGACAAAAGTCAGAGAAAAGATGGACAATTCTATGCAATGTGACCATGGCCAAATCAGTGGCGGGAATTCCTGCTCACACCAGCACTAGGGCATGCAAAATTTGGTAAGTTTTACTTAATTTTATAGAGCAATTGCAATTCTTTAGCGAGGATTTAAATCTGTTCAACCATTTTAGGACTTTTCAACTGACAATGAATTATTACTGGCAGAGGTTTTAATAATTCAAATAGTTTCCTTTACAACATTTCAAATGGTGATATTTTAGTCCCTTCCTGTACGGGCAGAGAGTAATGTTTTTGTCTCAGCCAAATACAATTAGTTATGTTTTGAGAACTATATCAATTAATAAATAATATATTTAATCAAATGTTTGTAGGCGTCCGATTTTTCAAATCTTATTTCACTAAATTTTCACCTTTTTTTAATTGGTGGGTTCTAATTTTGCTTGGAGTTTTTTACTTTATTAATAAATTATGGCAAAAAATCTTTAAACCAATAAGAGATGAGCAGTAAAAAATTTAAAACATTTCGTAAAGTTTTATTTATATTCTTTCTCGGATGAGCTATATTTTACAAGAAAGAGCACAGGAAAGGCATCTCTCTTTATAGGCGATGCTAGAAGAACAATGTTAGAAACAACTAAGTATCTGAGATATGTATTATGACAGCCATGCATTAAATAGGCAAAAGCTACCAACTCATCACCACCTCAGATTTATTCACCTCAGATAAATGAAGTCTAAATAATTCGTCTGTTGTGATAAATTCTAGAAATTCTCTGTGGCGACAAACTCTTGCTAGAAGCATGACAAATAGTAATTGTTCCTCCTCCTCTATTATTTTGTTAGTTTCATTTGCCTGGAGTTGTGTGTTTTTGGCATGACTATTCTTCATTTTTGAGTTTTGGTTTCTAATTTTTTACTTTCAGTTCTTAGATTTTGTATTTGTCTAGCTTTTGGGTTTGAATTGCAATTTTTTGGTGGTATTATGTTTATCTTGTTTTTTTATGTTGGTGGCCAGTTTTCAATGGGCATGGAGGTAGGCAGCAACAACAAGGACTATGTGTTGAGTGGAGATGTGGCCATAAAATAGTGAGTACAACTTATGCTTTGTCCTCTTTTTTTCTTTCATATTAAAAATCTATTTGTTCTAAGTAGTTCATTTGCAAGAGAGTTTGGCGTATATTATATTGAAATTTAGATGTTTTAAGTAGTTCATTTGCAAAGTATTTTGGTGCATATTATATTGTAGGTTTTTGCCATCCATTTAGTTCAAAGGCATAAATATTTTCTCTCTCCGTCCTCTTTTTATTTTTCCATAGTATTTAAAATTGTTAGGGTAGGGTAGTATCAAGTGGGCTACTATGAAATTTCCAATTTTNTGCAAGAGAGTTTGGCGTATATTATATTGAAATTTAGATGTTTTAAGTAGTTCATTTGCAAAGTATTTTGGTGCATATTATATTGTAGGTTTTTTCCATCCATTTAGTTCAAAGGCATAAATATTTTCTCTCTCCGTCCTCTTTTTATTTTTCCATAGTATTTAAAATTGTTAGGGTAGGGTAGTATCAAGTGGGCTACTATGAAATTTCCAATTTTGGATTCACAATCTTATTATGTAGATAGCCCGTAAGTTTATTATTGCCAAAATAGTTATGCAGGATTCGTTAGTATCCCTTTTTGGCAGACATTTTAGTAGTAATTAGATTGTTAATTCTACTTAGGATTAGTGTGCACCTGGCAGACTGCACCTTACAAGTATATTTGGGTTTCTTCATTAGTGTCTTTATGCAAAGTATTCACTGGTCAAAAATTTTATTTTGAGAGTGTTAGATAGCATTACAATTATATATTATAGATTTGTGATTAATATCTTCCATGGTCGTGTTGTAGTGAAAGTGGAATGGATGATTGTAAACAAATCGTATCGATATAAAAAGTTTTTCTGTCACCTCATTTGTTGGCTCTTCCAGTTGCACTTTAGGTAATATTAGTAAAATGCTATGAATGTTTGGCTACCTCCCATGCCCACCTCTACTTGCTTATGTACTCTTATATCTTTTCCTATAACACCTAAAAATTGTATTCAGTAGACGAGTGTATATAATTGATTGTGCTTATGTTAATACCCTAACAGTGAAAGCTCCAGGTAGCTGAAGCAAGACCCATTTCTGTGATTTCAATGAAAGCTAGGTAGCTAAAGCCAGATCCATTTCCATGATTTCAGTGAATATTTGGACTATTAGATGTTTGCTTTGTTTTTTCATAATCATCTCTTTTTTTGGATTCTCTGGCTTATGTCTTTGTTTAGGGTGTCTCTCTATTCTCTTAAATAACAATTATAAGGCTTAAATTCTCATGTTAATCTTCTTTATCAACAGTCCCAACTTTTTTTATTATTTTCTGAAATCTAAGACTTTTAAAAAATATATTGAAATAGAAATGTGTTGTCAACAATTTGACACACCTGGAGCCCTTTCCATTTGCTAAAAGTTGGGATTTTATGTTTCTAGCTAACAGTTTGACAGAAAGGCATGATAATTGAATCACAGATTGCAGATTTGATGCTTATGAATAGTTTTGCATATATGTAGAGTATGCATAAATTTCTTATAGTTCTGACACAAAAAATTCTTAGGAAATTTTAGAAAAGTAAGGGAGAGTGGAGGAGTGCCACCACTCATTTGCATGTGCAAATGATGCACCAAGTTTTGATGGTCTGAAAGAGCCCATAGTAAATAGAGATTAAGAAGATTGGAAAAACAACACGACAAGCATAATTTACTGGTATCCCCCAAATTATGTCATATGGGACAATAAATTAGGATATGATTTTATATAAGGTATGTGCGTGACTCAGATAAATGGATTGGTTGTGTAAGACTGTGTTGGGCCACAACAAGCGCACCTTGGGTGTGAGTACACACCAATTTTAACCAAGCATATGTATTGTGGAAACCTTTTATATGAACATTTAAGTTAATGCATATTTTTAAATCTTTGTTATTTCATAGTTTATGTAGGACACCTTTACAATCATGAAGCCTGGAATGTTGGACTTAATCTACAATCTAGAAAAGGGAAGAGATAAATAGAAGGTTAGATATATCTACCATCTCATTTTAGATTTAAATGGATATGAATGTGTTGGAAGCAACTCATCTACAATTTAGACTACTCGTAAAAATGTGGTTTTAGGTAATTCGAGATGCATATTCTCAAAAGTACCAAGGATGTCTTTGATTTGGCATGGATGACCTATTGAAAATTATCCTTCATAGGATGGTGATGTCTTATCAAGATTATAAGTAGCACTTTGTTAAACAAACAATTTGTAGAAATAACTTGAAAGGCAACCTTCAAATAATTGTATCTGAAGTGAGAGGTTGCTTTAATGCAAGTTCTATATGGGTTCAGTGTTTCTCTCTTCTTGTGAATTGCATATTCATTTTCCAATGAGACTTTACTAGTAAGATTTTTTTTTTTTGGTTTGTTTCTTGCTTGTTTTGGAACTTATATTGATATGTTGTTTGAGTTTCTGAACAACGCAAAATTCCATTTTTCATGACTTTTATTGTTAGAATCATGACAAAATTTAATGCTCACAAATTTTTTTTTCTCGAGGATATTATCAAGTCTTGATTTAATACTTATATTCTATTTAATTCATTCTGCAAGCTTTGGTTTTCATAGAGTATTTATGTTACATTATTTTTTATGGCAATTAATCATGATAACTGGTGATTTAATGAAAATGCAGGTCATGGTGGCATGCAAATATATTTGTAGAAGAACTTAATGTTAAAGAAACACATAAACAAATCTCCATATTTGTATAAGAAGCATTGCAATGAAAAGCTACCCTGCAATGTGGGTATGTACACCCAATTCACCAGACTTTAGAATAATTTATTTCTATAGTTTTAATTTGAATCTAAGTTTTTATTTATAAATGTATTGTCAAATTTGATAATACAAGTCATTTTAAACTAAAAATAATAATCTCAAATTCCATATTATTAGTTATACTTCAAAATTAAATAACCTTACTTTATTTTTATCATTTAAAAACATTGCTTAATCTATCTACAAATTACTGACAATGATATTTTTCGTCTTTACAATCATGAACCAATATAAGAACTAATTTTCTATTGAGGGATTCTGGATTAATAAGAATGATGCAATTAAATAAATGTTTGGAATGAGTTGTGAAGATTTTTTGAAACAAACACATGTTATAGTGATTAGAATGTTGTCCATCATATTTGGCTTGAAATACATACCAAATGTATGATTCCATAAGTGAAACTTTTATTCTAAGCCCAGATCAATCCTAACCAGATCTATTAATATGCTCAAGAATGATGCAGTTTGATGGTTCATCAATGGCATGAATCAGAAGTGAATTGGTATATAGCTGCATTGATCTTGCCGAACTGATACAACTAAAATTTGGAATTTAAGCTCAAAATAGAAAAAGTATGTTCTTTCCAGACCAATATGAAATGGATCTTAGGAATCTACATCAAGAAGGTGTTGACATTAAGATTGAATCGATAGTTATTGTGAAACTTAACATGGTTTTGTTGAATTAGTTTGGAGTCTATATCAATTTAGAGAGAATTTGTAGAAGGTTTTTGAAAAAATCTTGTTGAATTAGTATGCATGAACTTGAATTAAGACACATTTTCATCAAACTGGGACCCCCTATTACTAATAGAAAATAGATCTTATTTAAATTTGGGTTCTCTGATTACTAGGGAAACAACTAGTTTTTATTTTTAAACAAGTATATTTGACATTATCTATAGAAGAAAGAACTAAACTTTGCAATACAATCAATTACCAAAAGATTTGGTTTGAAGCAAATAATCTCATTTCTCTTGAAGCAAGTAATCTCCCTACTCAAAATCAAAGATTTCCATTAAGAATAGTTGTACAAGTTCTCCTTAATCAACAAGACAAGCTCGGAAGCATGCTTGATAGCCATTACACCAAAAGCTTGGTCTCCTCTCATTTCAATGATCAGAGTTCCTAGGAAGAAGTTATTAGTGACACTTCCTTTTATTAAGCCGATAGGCTTTACCTACCGAGTGAGCTTGGTACCGTACAGACATTTATTGTCTCACGCTGAAAATGGTGGTTTTTTGTCTCACGCTGATACTGCCATTTTTTTGGTTTTTTTCTCCCACGTGGTTTTCCGTACACAGCACTGCGTGTTTTTATTTTCTCAAGCGACAATTTTTCCACCAATGAACATTAAGCGCAGTTAAAACTGCATTTATTACTGTAGGCAGGAATTATTTTCATTGTCGTGCTCCACTTTGACCACAGAAGTAGCGTACCATGTAAAAAAGAAATGATTAAAACTTCGGATAATAATTTCTTCCTCAGAAATTTGGTAGTAATAGAACCCTTATTTCGGAAATTTGGTAGTAATAGAACCCTTATTTTAAGTTTTATTTGTATAATATTCTGTTCTTGTAATTTATAATGTAAATATAAATAAACTAATATAAATATAAATACTATTATAATTTTTCTTCTTAATAAATAAATTAATTTGTATATTTTAAATTTTTTTTTATTCATTTGTCATATAAAATTGAATTAAATTTATAATTTTAAGTTAGATATAAACAATTAAAAATTATAATCTTATATACATAGTAAAAATTAAAAATATAAAATCTTAAAATTTAATATAAAATGCAAAACTTAAATTTTAGAATCAAACTTAAAAAATAATGATATCTATTTATTTTTAAATAACTTACAATCTATAATCAATCAAATTTTAAATTTTAAAAACAAATTTTGATGTAAAATTAAAAATAGAAACATAGAGTTTTGAGTTATAACTAAAATATAGAAATGCAAATAACTATAAAATAGAGTATAATTAAGAAAAATAAAACTTCTAATTTTAAATTAATATAAATATAATATAATACAAAATAAAATTGAGAAGTAAATATAAAATGTAAAAACTTATGTAAAATAAAAAATTTAAATATAGAGATAATTGATTCTTTAGTTTTTATTTTAAAATAGTATTTTTTAAGTTATTCTTTCATGTGAAATGGAGATATTTTAATTTTTAACTAAAATTCTTAATTCGACAAGAAAACTAAACTTCTTATAGTGTAAATAATCATCATCGCTTACAAAATATTCAAAAAAATATATCTATTATTTCTATTTTTGTTAGAAAATATTTTATATAATTGTTAAATTTACTTTATTTATCAATTACTAATCAAATGTAATAAGAATTCCAATTATGTAGTAAAGTTACTTCATTTGCTTCACTTACTCTAGTGGTCACCTATCCCTTTAAACATGGTCACCTATGTGACTGATATTTTACGAATTTATGGCTATAAGTACCATACTTCAATATTCTCTTTGAATAATATGGCATTCCATGAGCACAACCACTAGATTCAATTTCCATAAAACATCTCCCTCATTTTAAAAGGAATATTAAAGTAATTTTTGAACATTGTAGTGGGATTTAAGTGTTTGGCAATGTTGTTTTTGAAATTGCACTCCATAGATATATTGCAATCGTAGTGCTTTGAGATTTTCTTTTAGAGTGAATCTTAGCGCACTATTAATATAGTATTGCAAGGTTGATTCACTCCATAATTGTGATATTAAGTTTACTGTTCTATTCTATTTATTGCAGTTTTAAACAACATCTAATTTTCTATAATAGTTTGAATGCCCTAATTTATTTATCACATAAACATTTTTACATAATGTTAGTGAAACCAACTTTAAATCATTTCAATCTAGACCATAATATAATTAATGTTATATAATATTAAAATATATTTATATTTAATCTTTAATTTCCTATCGGCTTATCTCTTGAACCTCCTATAGGTGCAAGTGCTAGTTATGTAAATCTTCATTTATACTTTCAAATCAAACACCTATCAGCGTATTCCTTGCACCTCCTTTGGGTGCAAGTGCTAGTTTAATTCAATCTTGAGATATAGAAGCGCTAAGCACTTCATAGTTAGTTGTATCAACAACTTCAAAACTAAAAAATTAACTAAATTTAGCATGTGTATTTCTTTCATTTATTTTCTTTTCATGGAGTTCTCTTTGGTATGTCATTATTTTATTGTAATTATCTTTTGTTCAATTAAAAACTATAATTTTAGTACAAAAGGTTGCTTGATTTAATGGTAAAGTTCATGTTGTAGACACTTACGTGGTGTTGAGTTCAAATCTTCTTCAATACAAAACATTAAAAATAGGTTTAATATCAAAATTGGTAATTTTATTTGGTTGTGATTTTTAGAGAGGTCGGTCTTCTTATTTGATGTTTTGTCTAGGTTGTCAATATTCCTTATGAGCATTTTTTATATTGTGGGATGGATTTGGATTTTATCTAATTTGATTTTCAAGGTCATTCAGTGCTCTCATTGTTATCTATTCTTATTAGATGATATCATTGAAAAAGATGGTTTTGGTGAAAGGAAGCTGAGATACATAATATATTTCCTAGGCTAATATATTTGTAGAAGTATCTATAAGAACTTTTCAAAAATGTAGAATTACAAGAAAATTAATGCAAAAGCAATACATCATAACATAGTGACAAATTTATTGGTACTTAGCCCTCTTGTATATTAGTGGAAAACAAAATGAAAGAGGAATGGAGACCTAAGATTCAAGGGGATATACATATTTCAATGTGTGGTAAGGGATTTTTCATTGTGACATTCTCAATCAAAGTGTAAAAGGACTTGATATTTCATAATAGTTTTTTATTAATGGACAACTACAACCTATTCCCAAATCACGAACACTCAGTTTTGATCCAACAAAAGAAATGCCCTCTAGAGTATCAATCTACTTAAAGACTCGCCTATTTTCCTCTATATTTATTAATAATGAATCCTTAAAGGTAATAGGAAATATTGTTCGAACATACAAGACATGCATTCAACCCAAAGAAAAAAATAGCTATATTGTCTTTGATTGTGTGAAAGTTGATCTCCATAATGGACTTCCTAGTCTATTAATCTAAGATTGAAAGATTCAATCATCACTTGGAGGAATGAACATGACTGTAATATATTCAAATATAAATGTAACTTATTTAGTGAGCATGGTCATGTCAGAAGAAGATGTCCTAAAAATTCTAAATACACTTAATCAAAGTGTCAAAATGTAAAATTCTAAAAACTTTTAAAAAAATGTGTAACAAGCATAAACAAAAATGGATACTTTTGATTCAGTTCCCTCTTCCTCCAACCCCTTTTGTATCTTATCACTAGATGTTGATCCTATGAAAATTTTTGGGTGTAGATTTTAAGCAGGTAAGGTGTATGAAGAGGTGACATTACCACATGAAGATTTAGCTAAAGAAAAATATTTAGTCCAACCTCGTGGGAAAAAAGGTAGAAACGATTATGCCCTCTCTTCCCCTTATCTTAAATAAAAAACCTAAAGGAATGAAAGATAATGTTGAAGTTGTGTGTGTGTGTGTGTGTGTGATTAATGGGATGGGGACCTAGCTCAATTTTCAAGAGTTTCCTATGGTAAAGCATGAGGTGATGAGGTCTACTCTCCCCCAGCCCACGTGGTACCAGAGGATGTGTCGCACCAAACTCACCAATCATGTTAAAAAGTATACTTGATGCATTGCAGTTTATAGCGGTGCTATACTTGATTCCTGCAGTATAAAAAAAAAAAAAGTCTTTAATAAAAAAACTTGAGGAATGAAAATTAATGTCAAATTTAGATAGTATAGAGTTTCAAGATCAGTGCAATTAAAAAAATAATGCATCTTGGATTCTANATGTTAAAAAGTATACTTGATGCATTGCAGTTTATAGCGGTGCTATACTTGATTCCTGCAGTATAAAAAAAAAAAAAGTCTTTAATAAAAAAACTTGAGGAATGAAAATTAATGTCGAATTTAGATAGTATAGAGTTTCAAGATCAGTGCAATTAAAAAAATAATGCATCTTGGATTCTACTTGTAAAACTAAAAGAAAACCTAGTAAACAATGATGATCCACTTCTAAAAGCTTTCTTGATGGCTTATTTTTAAATCAATTTGATTATCATCTATTGTAGACCTTGAAATATTTGTCAATTTTATTGTAATAACATTCATAATCTTGGTATTTTGTAATTCATAAATCACTTAAAAAATATTATTTGACAAGATTGATATATTAGGCACTTAAAATGAAAATGTATTATATTAGGAAAGTAATGATTCATTAAAATGTAATGTTATATATTTAATTGAGTTGATATTCTTGGTTGAATGATAGAATCACATGAAATGTCCCCATTTTTGTGCTTTGAGTTGGTAGTTATCATCATTGTATTTCTGATGGTCAATTATACATTTGAAGTCTAGTATCATGTTAGTCATGGATGAATTGTAGGAGATGTGATTATTTAAAGTCGTGTTGTGATTTTTTATGCATTGGTTGACATGTTTTCCAAATATTTGATTATGAGTTGGTAGTTGCATTAAAGGTGCGAGAGCCCTTATGTAAAGATGTCATGTTTGGCATCGAGATTATGTTGTATTTTTTTTGAGACACATGTGTTATGCTTACGTAACTAGATTATCATTATGTTTTATCCACTTGTCATGTGTGTGTGTGTGTGTGTGTGTGTGTGTGTGTGTGTGTGTGTGTGTGTGTGTGTGTGTGTGTGTGTGTGTGTGTGTGTGTGTGTGTGTGTGTGTGTGTGTGTGTGTGATTAAATGATTTCAACACCTTATATTTTATCTCTATAGGTATGTACATGTTACATGGATGGGTGTTAATGTTAATAATCTTGCTAATTATTTTAATTAGGGAAATAAGGATATTTAGTACCTGCAATAACATCAAAATCTCAACCACAAAGAGATATGTTAGGCAATTAGTATTCCCAAGTATCAAGAAAGAAAGTAAGATAAACAACAAGCATAAGTGATTAATCAATATGAAATCATTTCAACACAACGAATATGCAAACCATGTAGTCTTTCCTTGATGTTCTCCTTCTCTATGCAATGTAGGCTCTCAAAATTGAGTGCTCGATGTGCTACCATAAGAATTCAAAGCAATTGTGGTTAACAAATTAAGAGAATTAGCTCTCTATTTATAAGAATTTTGGGGTTCCAATCAGGATTCCATGATTGGTGGGATTGATTGCCTATGATTAAAGAGTTAAACTCAAAGTGAGTGGGAGTTTATCTCAATTGATTGCCTAGTCAACAAGATAAATTGATTTGTTAACTAAATAGATTGAAGAGATGGTTATTTATTGGTTGAAGACTTAACTAATAAGGTGGAATAGAAGACTGAATAGATTGATTAGTTAGGAGAGAGGTGGAGTTAGGAATTGTGATTGAGAAGATAACTAAAATTCATATGAGTTAGAATTGAAAGGATAAATATGATTAAATAAATAAGATAATTTAATTATTTGCACATGTGGAGATATATAAATAAATAATTACTTATTTATTTATTTTTAGAGGAATAATTAGTTTAATTAAATAAATATTATTTATATTGTAATTGTGAGTGGAAATTGATTTAATTATTACATAAATGTTGTAATAATAAGAAAGAATTAATTAAATAATATGATTATTTAATTAAATATATAATGAAATAGGGAATAATTAAATAATATTAATTATTTAATTACTTTATAGATGAATAATTAATGAAATATTAGTTAGACACTTAATAATTAAGTAATTAATTTAAAATCACTTAATTATGGAATTTATATGGAAATAATAATTTTAAATTTAGAATATACTAGAAGAACGCATTTTAATTAAATAATAAAGATTATTTAAAATAAGAGGAATGTTAGTAGTGTCATTGTGTTAGAGCAATAGGTCATTTTTAAGTGTCTGCAATTATACATAAATAAATATGATAGTGTACCAGATTGAATGATTGAGCATTTTGTGCAAGTATGTTTGAACAATGACTCAAGAGTGTGCAGATACAAGGTTATTTTCCCACTTGAATATGCAGGTGTTTTTTACACAATGGTGGTTATATTAGAGATGTTGTATTGGTCCTGCTATATTTGTACTCAAATTGTGTGCTAGATGTTTCTTACAAGACTTGGTGTGAATCTGAAACCAAATTGGTGGCAATTCTAGAATCTACTTATGTTGTGGAAAACTTGTAATTGCATTATTACATTATGATTATTTATTTTATTAGTTGCATTCAACTCTAATTTGATGAATGGATTTTTGCATTATAATGATAAATGATACATTTTGGGAATTGAGAATTTTGAGAAAGAAAATATAAATTTTCTTTATAATTGTACTTTGAAATTATATGCAAATTAAGCGATGGGTTTTTATATTCAACCTTGTAAGTGAAGGGTAAAAACACAATAAGTTGTCACACTTTTTAAAAGGAAAGGCTAACAACACCAAATTTGTTCAACTTCAAGGGCATAAAAGTGATATTTCTGTTGAAAATTTGAAGATGATGTTAACTGATGAAATGTGTAAAACTAGATAAAGTTTATGCCTATAATTTATTAAAAAAATTAGTCAAGAATTGATCTATTTTTTTAAATTTTTTTAGTCTATTTTTTGTTTGCTGAAAAATACTGCAAATCAGGGGGTCCGCTTCCCACCAAAAATCTATAAGTAAAAAAATATTTTTTCCACCAATTTCAGAATATGTTTTAGATGACATGTATAGCTAGTGCAAAGAAAAAGAAAGAACTTTTTTCAATCTATATTGTGTCCGTTATAACTAATCTAAGTCGAACTT
>MU226102.1:2024305-2041454 GCA_018584345.1 Thuja plicata
CATTCATAAGCAGAGATGAGAATCCAATCTAAAATCGTAGAGGAAGTGTCTTCTATGGGGTGTAGGATCAACCGCACTCTATCACAGAGTTGTAGAACATATCAGAATGTCCTCGTGTTTGGAAGTACCTGCATATGCATCTCCATGTCCCTGGCTGGTAGCAGTGGAGGATCTCCCAACCACTCGTCGAATGAATGCATTCATCTCACTTAGTGACCCAATGTAATATAGAATACCCTTGATAATCATCAAGGAGATCACTCACTAACATGGAGCTCATCATGCGTAAACGATCCTCAGGCTCTCATGTTATATCATCAGGCATGGGGAGCTGGTAGCGGATGTGAGAATCATAAAAATGATCTGACTGATCAATGACTGGGCTCATAGGAGATCATAACATGTACCTACCCACGCGATCATATGACAACTGGTCAACCTGAGTTGCGATGGAGGCAATGCTAGAGTACATATCTAGGTATGCCTCCTCATCTGCAAACTCTCTAGCTCTAGTGTATGCCTCCAAACCTTTTGGAAGAACCAAAAGGTTTTGACCCACCAATACCCTCTTACTAGGGGGTTGTGGTACATTAGGCCATATGAACTTATCTAAAAATCTACCCTGCCCCTGACCCGCATGTTGTGGAAAGTCTATGTAATCAACATCATACACTAAATGGAATTCAGCATACAATTGTTTGCATAAATAGAGGCACCTCATCCTTTTGTGGCCACATATGATGGGTCACCAACCATATGGGATATATGAAGGAGGCCATGAGGTCATCCTTACACTTCTTCACTATGTAAGTTCTCACAACATTCTTCTCTAGGTAATCAAGTCCAAAGATGCCTTAACATTGGCCACAGAAACATCCATCTCAACACTCCTCTGTGTAACTGTCCCTGATACTGTACTAGCTAAGCTCTGATAAAATGTGTCAATGGAGGTTTCATCATAGTGGTTGTATGATTTGGTCTTCTGAATCATACTCTTAATCTCAACGTGAATGGATGTCGACCTCTCCCTATTAGGGAGTCCCTATTAGGGAGGACAACAATATATTGTAGTGTCTGCTCTAGCTGAGCTAGAGAAGCGTGCAATCTAGAAATAGTCTCATGTCTATGATTCTCCCTACTCTGGGGAGTACCATGAGATGATGTTTGTGATGCATGGTCACCATCACAATGTACACTAGGCTCTAAGCCACTGGATTCCATGATGTATATATATGATAGATGTATTAGGAATAACAATCCACTAACACAACTGAGAGGGGGTGAATCAGTTATGAGACAAATTATTAAACATTAAACTTTATAAACCAAAACTTCACATCAAATGATAATACAGTAAATTCCAACACAATAACACAATCCTTTGTTGTTGAGGAAACCCTGTTAAAGGTAAAACCCTGGTGGGAATTAGTACCCACAAATGATGTACTAAGAGTATAGTGTCCTTGTTAAAATATTTAGCCCTGTTAGGAGCTTATTACAGCATTACAGTACACAATCCCTATTAAAGGATAGACCCTATTAGGAGTCAAGAGTAATAATGGGCTCACTGCCCAGGCACACTGGTCAAGGAAGGTTAAAGCCACCCTCAAGGATTTACAATCCGAACAAGTGTATATAGAAAATATACAATCCAGTGAATTGTCTGATAGAAACTCTTTGCTTGGTCAGTTCCAATTAAGTACAATGAACATATCCTTTTCTCTACATCTAGTAGTCAATCAAGCTTCACAGCTTCCTCACTTCTCTATCAATCACCTTCTCTTCATATACATTCATACACACACATACACACATATTTTCAAAAGAAAAGATCTCTCATATATACCATATTACAATAATTGATTAGGTCGACCAATCAAGCTTTCCTAATATACAAATAAATATTTAACCCCTTGCAAAGATACACACGGTATCTAAAATAAGTATACATCAATTACAATACATTATATATAGTCCAAGATCCACAATCCATGCTCTGATAAAATGTGTCAATGGAGGTGTCATCATAGTGGTTGTATGATTTGGTCTTCTGAATCATACTCATAATCTCAATGTGAATGGATGTCGACCTCTCCCTATTAGGGAGGACAACAATATATTGTAGTGTCCGCTCTAGCTGAGCTAGAGAAGCGTGCAATCTATAAATAGTCTCATGTCTATGATTCTCCCTACTCTGGGGAGTACCATGAGATGATGTTTGTGATGCATGGTCACCATCACAATGTACACTAGGATCTAAGCCATTGGATTCCATGATGTATATATATGATAGATGTGTTAGGAATAACAGTCCACTAACACAACTGAGAGGGGGTGAATCAGTTGTGAGACAGATTATTAAAAATTAAAATTTATAAACCAAAACTTCACATCAAATGATAATACAGTAAATTCCAACACAATAACACAATCCTTTGTTGTTGAGGAAACCTTGTTAAAGGTAAAACCCTGGTGGGAATTAGTACCCACAAATAATGTACTAAGAGTATAGTGTCCTTGTTAAAATATTTAGCCCTGTTAGGAGCTTATTACAACATTATAGTACACAGTCCCTATTAAAGGACAAACCCTATTAGGAGTTAAGAGTAACAGTGGGCTCACTGCCTAGGCACACTACTCAAAGAAGGTTAAAGCCACCCTCAAGGATTTACAATCCGAACAAGTGTATATAGAAAATATACAATCCAGTGAATTGTCTGATAGAAACTCTTTGCTTGGTCAGTTCCAATTAAGTACAAT
The DNA here is from genome assembly GCA_018584345.1 of Thuja plicata. Lineage (NCBI taxonomy): Eukaryota > Viridiplantae > Streptophyta > Pinopsida > Cupressales > Cupressaceae > Thuja > Thuja plicata. The sequence goes on from MU226102.1 coordinate 2,027,066, forward strand.
GAACATATCCTTTTCTCTACATCCAGCAGTCAATCAAGCTTCGCAGCTTCCTCACTTCTCTATCAATCACCTTCTCTTCATATACATTCATACACAAACATACACACATATTTTCAAAAGAAAAGATCTCTCATATATACCATATTACAATAATTTATTAGGTCAACCAATCAAGCTTTCCTAATATACAAATAAATATTTAACCCCTTGCAAAGATACACACGGTATCTAAAATAAGTATACATCAATTACAATACATCATATATCGTCCAAGATCCGCAATCAACGCTCACAATCCACAATACACTCTACATCACTGAAGTCGGCCCCAAATAGGTCTCCTCCATAATACATGTCATGACTAATGTCATCATCAGTCATACAACTTGCGACCCATCACAAACATTCCTGAACATGTCTTTTGTCATCCCTTAAGCTCTCATAACCTGAATCATCATCGCCTATAATATATACTCAAAACACAAAGACTCGCTCTGTCAATCATCACCGTCATAGTCCAAAAACCAGTCTTTACCAAAACATTTGTAATTAATCCAATATAAAATATTAAGCCAAGCGACCTTAGAAATAAGATCATCATACATCCTTATACATATCCCCATCTTCGCTCATTCTGATTCATCTGTATAGTATCCGTACACTTCTGTCAGTCATCATACAACCGTAATAACTAGTTTGTTCTTCCTCCACATAAACATATGTTAACATCAATGACAAATCATGAATGTCAACAACATCAGTAGTAGCCAATTCCAACATCATCCAACAATCTCCCCCTTTGGCATTAATGGCAACATATGGGAAAACCCATCAACCCAAAAAGTGCTCTCTCTCAATACAATATCCTCAACACAATTCTCCCTAAAACAATAGGGATTTTCACATAGAATCTCTCCCACTTTGACAATAATGGAAAAGGGTGCCATAACTCTTCATCAAACTTTTGCAAGGTGTAGCTTTTTCAAATCTTCATGTCTGTAACAACCAGTTGCAAAATCACCCAAATATGTTCTGTAGTGTTCCAATGATCACTCCCCCTGAGGGGTAGATCCATACAATAAGTCCAGAAAATGATATAGCTTTGAAAGCCACTGGACTGATGCATACCTACATCAATTAATTACCATAGGGAGGGGTTCTCACCCCAAGCACACTTCTGAGATTCTCAAAAGCATCTTTTGGAAAAGGTTTAGTAAATATATCTGCTATTTGTTCCTTTGTGCTAACATACTCCAATCTGATCTCCTTCTCTACTACCTTGTCTCTCAAGGAATAATTAATAGAAATATGTTTAGTCTTTGAATGCAGTACAAGATTCTTCAACATATTCACTATGAAAGTGTTATCACAATGGATAACCACTGGCTCTTCAAAAATTATTCCAATGTCCTTCAGCATTTGTTTCATCCAAACAACTTGTGTACAGTTTATAACAGCAACAACATATTCAGATTTAGCAGTAGACTAAGCTATACAATCATGTTTCTTACTTAACCAAGAAACCAGCCTTTTTCCAAGGAAAAATGCTCCTCCACTTGTACTATTTCTATCATCTAGACTACCTTCCCAATCAACATCACTATAAGCATGTAAAATAAAGTCATCAAATTTTTCATACCACAATCCATACTCTATTGTTCCTTTCAGATATCTGAAAATTCTTTTCACAGTAGCAAGGTATGTCTCTTTAGGATCAGCTTGATATCTTGCCACAATTCCAACTACATTGGAAATATCTGGTCTAGTGTGAGTTAGATATTATAGACCTCCAATCGTTGATCTGTACTTTGTCTTAAAACACTCTGAGTTTCATCATTATGAGTAAGTTTATAACCAGTCACCATAGGTGTCCCAACAATTTTACAGTCTTCCATTCCAAATTTCCTCAACATCTCCTTAAGATACTTGATTAGAGATATAAAAATACTATTCTTGTTCTCATTAATTTGCAAACCAAGAAAAAAATTCATTTCACCAATCATTGACATTTCAAATTCATTTTCCATCTTTTTAGAGAACCTTTTACTCATTTCATCATTACCTCTAAAAATGATATCATCAACAAAAACTTATTGGATTAGAATTCCATCTTCATCAGTTCTTAAGTATAAATTAATGTCTGCATTACCTTTTCTGAAACCAAGATGAAGAAAATGCATGTCTATTATTGCAGACCATGCTCTTGGTGCTTGTTTCAGTCCATACAATGCTTTCTTCAGTTTACAAACCATGTCTTCATCTTCTGTCAGAGGAAATCCATCAGGTTGCTCTATGTATACCTCTTCCTCCAAATATCCATTCAAAAATGCAAATTTCACATCCATCTGATATACCTTAAAGTCTTTATGTGCTGCATAAGCAAGAAATAGCCTCACAACTTCCAACCTACCAACAGGAGCAAATGTCTCTTCAAATTCTATGCCTTCTTGTTGTGAGTAGCCTTTAGAAACCAATATAGCCTTATATCTTACCATTGTTCCTTCCTCGTCCATTTTATTTCTGAAAACCCATTTAGTTCCTATAATATTCTTGTTTTTAGGCCTTGGAACCAATTCCCAAGTGTTTTTTTTCTTTATTTGTTCTAATTCTTCATGCATAGCTTTAGTCCAAGATTTATCTCTACATGCTTCGCCAGTAGTTTTTCGTTCAACTTGAGAAATCAAACAAATTTTATCTCTTACTTTTGATCTAATCATCAATCCTTTACTTGCATCCCCAACGATTTGATTCTTAGGATGATTCTTCTTAACATACCTCAGAGTCTTAGGACTTTCAGTAAGCTCATTTGATTCATCTTCGATCTCATTATCATTTTCTAAAGGTTCTTCAGGATTTGCAGTGACCTCCTTAATCTCTCCAATCTGACCACAATCATACATTCTCTTGAATTTGAAACCTTTCATCTATACTCACATTAGCGCTTTCAATCAAATTCATCAATCTCATATTGAAACATTTATAGGATTTTATCTTAGTAGAATAACCAAGGAAGATACCTTCATCACTTCTAGCATCAAACTTCCTTATCTCATCATCTCTTTTGATATAGCATTTATTTCCAAATATTCTAAAATATTTTAAAGTAGGAATATGATTAAGCCATAATTCATAACACTATTACATTTGAGTCCTTTTTTCAACGGTTATGCGTCACAATTCTGACACTACCCCGTCGATCCAGCGACACAGATCGGTGTTGCAGTTTTGGTGTCAGAATCACTGACGGCTGCTATGTCCATTGTTATTGTGACGATATTGATCATCGCAATATACATCGACTATGATGGATAGTATGTCATCATTATAAATTATGAGTGTCGCAATTACGATGATTATGTGATGGATATGATGTACATGTGACGTCCAGTTGTTGAATTATTCTGACATCTGGACATCACAAGTAGTGCTTTGGCATCGGTCATTCTCTGAATACCGTCGCAATTGTGATGGTATGCTGTGTTTAAAAAAAAATGTGTCGTGCATGGAGTGAGACCTTAAAATATTGAGCTTCTCTTTGTTTCGAGAATAGTTTAACATTCTCTACTTAATAGGGCCAACCACGTGAAGGTGGAAGCTCATATGGCCCCTCCTAGGAGCCTCTTATGACCCTTTACGACACTTTAAGACCTCTAAGATATATTCTTAGGGATCGTAAAGGGTCATAAAGGGTCATAAAGGGTCATAAGGGGTCTTGGGACACAACATATGAGAACCATAAATGTAGGCATCATGGTCACAATTGTTTGGAGACACAACATAATTGAGTGGTATACCCAGATTATGCAACGCAACCACTACTCCTCCAGTTCCAAGTTGACACTACAGGATCCAAAAACCATAGATAAGGAATAAATTTAAAGAGCAGAGGAGGAGGAGGAGGAGGAGGAGGAGGGCCATAACAACTGAAATAATATAGGGACCCTGTATTATTTTGGTCATTACGACCCTCCTCTGCTCTCTAAATTTATTCCTTATCTATGATTTTTAGATCCTGCAATGTCAACTTGGAACCGGAGGAGTAGTGGTCGTGTTGCATCGTCTGGTTATACCATTCAATTATGTTGTGTCTCCAAAAAATTGTGACCATGATATCTACATTTATTTTTCTCAGCTGTTGTGATATCTACATTTATGTTTCTCAGCTGTCATGTTTATGTGCATGTTCTNTTTTTAGATCCTGCAATGTCAACTTGGAACCGGAGGAGTAGTGGTCGTGTTGCATCGTCTGGTTATACCATTCAATTATGTTGTGTCTCCAAAAAATTGTGACCATGATATCTACATTTATGTTTCTCAGCTGTTGTGATATCTACATTTATGTTTCTCAGCTGTCATGTTTATGTGCATGTTCTTTATGTGTTTGGCTTCTCTCTTCCTTTGTTCTTTTGGGTCCTCCTCTATACTTGTCAAGAAATTCCTAATTTTGCATTCTTGTTCTCTTTTCGCTTTAATAATTACAATACTATGAACTTACTATATATTTTATGTTGTTACAAGATTCATTCCAGTTTTTGTTTGAATGTCTTATCACTTTTTATGTATCCAATATTTTGTTGTGCACAATTTTTATGCTAGGAGACTTAGCAATTTTTGTATTCTTTTATTTCATGTATACTATTAACAATCTGTAAAGTCTAAAGGTGCGTTGTGTTTACCACAACACATTCCACCTGCATTTGTTTCAAAGTTTATAGACAACCTAGGAGAACATATGGTGTTAGAAGGCCCAGATGGGCAGAAATTCAATGTACAATTATGGTCTTGTATAGATAAACTAGAACTGGAATTTCAGAAAGGCTGGGAAAAGTTTGTGCATCATTATGAACTGAAGATGGGGAATTTTCTAGTGTTCAAATATGTTTCAAAATCTTTTTTTAAAGTGAAGATATTTGATACAACAGCTTGTGAGAAAAATCAAACAGAAAGGAAATAATTCTTTCTTGGTAAGAGATAGTTTTGTCCAAAAATATAGAGCTTTTTAAATTTGTATGTTCCATAACTAACTTCTGTAGTAGCGTTTGAACTGTATTTTCTTAAGAGGATTGTTGAAACAATAAAGTAATTTTTTGTTGCAGGCAATTCAACTTCTCATAATCACATGACAATGAAGTCTTCTACTCCTTTCAAATCAGATAAATCACGAGGGTTTATCTAGTAAATCGCCTTGATTACAATCTGGAATCCCTTGCAACTCAATCACCTTGATCACAATCCTATTAAGAAAATACAGTTCATCGCTACTACAGAAGCTAGTTATGGAACATACAAATTTAAAAAGCTCTATATTTTTGGACAAAACTATCTCTTACCATGAAAGGACGATTTCCTTTCTGTTTGATTTTTCTCACAAGTTATTGTATCGAATATCTTCACTTTAAAAAAAGATTTTGAAAGATATTTGAACACTAAAAAATTCCCCATCTTCAGTTCAGAATGATGCACAAACTTTTCCCAGCCTTGCTGAAATTCCAGTTCCAGTTTATCTATACAAGACCATAATTGTACATTGAATTTCTGCCCATTTGGGCCTTCTAACACCATATGTTCTCCTGGGTTGTTTATAAACTTTGAAACAAATGCAGGTGGAATGTGTTGTGGTAAACATAATGTACCTTTAGACTTTACAGATTGTTAACAATATACATGAAATAAAAGAATGAAATTTTTTGTATAGAGTTACCACAAAAAGCGTGGTCCAAATGCTACAGGACAACCAAAACATAAACCTCTTTCCTCAGAGAAAATAAGAAAGTACAATCAAAAGAGGGAGGGAGAGTGGTGTTGACTACCAATTGAAGTTGCGGCAACATGAATGAAGCTCACAAAAATATAATACCATCCACCCGTTCAGTTCTATGATGAGTGCAAACTTGCACAAACAATTCCAAAATAAAACAAGAGCTGGAGTGTAGCAGAGTTCCTTCCAAGTGCAGACAAGGTGGTTTTTCCAAATAGAGATGGTTTTACAGGATAAATGCATCTGTTTTATTATGGTTACAACCCAATATCAACAAGAAAATTACAAGAATATAAACTAAATTTAGTCAAATTACCTGGCTTCAAATACAACCAAACCACTCATAGATTCCTTCTTCTGCCAATGTTGTTAAAGACAAAATAGTAAAGTTGTCAACTGATGATGTCAAGTATGACTTGAAGCTTTGGATGCCCCAGAGATAGGAAGAGATAGACAATGTTCATTTGTATTTTATAACATAGTTCCTTAGTAGCTTCCATATGAAGATCAAAAGGCTCCAAGATTCCAAATCGAGCTCAAGCTTCACAACAGAAGAGCAATGCAAAGTGGCAACTTTCCCATTTTACCATAGTTAGGGCCCTCTTTTACCATGCTTTATGAGCTTTATGTTTTACCATGATTTATGAGCTTTATGTTTTTACCATGCTTTATGAGCTTTATGGCTTCCAATAAATTGATTTGGACTCTTAAAGACCCTACAAATCCCTCTACCACCACACATAAAATGGATCAACCTTTTTTGTCTTCTATAAGGTGATTTCTTCCAATTTGTTGTCAATTGAAGTCTTCTACATAGGGAAATTTATGGATGTATAATCATTCCTCAACCTCCAAAATGACCAAAACCAACTTGCAACCAATTTGCAAAAAAAATTCATTACAAATGAAAATGTTGTCATGAAAATGTGACAACTTTTAAGAAACTTTTACATCTTTACATGTTTATACAAGATCAACAAAAGGACATCTTGATAAAATAGTTCACATCTCAAATCTCACAAGATCTTCAAGCTAGCATGCTATCAAAATAGAATGGTAGTGGTGATTCAATGCATCTATAGCCTCAACAACATGGCAACATTGATCCAATAATAGCAAATACATTACAAATGCCAAGCTCACGGTCTCAATGAAATAAACAGTGTATAAAACAATATATGGTGCACAATAGCAGAAAGCATGCAATGACAAAAATAACATTGCATGATTCCCAAGCTCAAATTCAAAATAGTAAGTGTATTAATGTATGATCTAATAGAAGAAACCTCATTGATCATTAGCTGTCGAAAAAAGGACTCAAATGTACTAGTGACTTATGCATTAATAGATTCTCCCTTGTTCATTTGTGCATGATTAAGTTACCTTTTTAGAGTAAGGTTCCTACTGGTCTTTTTTATTTTAGAACTGCTTTCAAGGGATTTAAACATTAGGTATGTAGGCTCATGTTTAGACAGAATAGGTACTATATGGTCCCTAACTGTATCTACTATAAGTTTCATAGTTTTCTGATTGTTCTCAATCCATTGATTTTTCTCCAGATCATTCTTTGGCTCTATCTTATTTTCTTTCACAAATGAGTCTGAATTATTTACTTTCTGAATCATCATGACTCTAAATCTTCATGATGTAAAGTTATTTGCACCTTCAAGACGATCCTCGAATCTGATTACACTTGACATTATGATTGTGATTTCAAGAGAGAGTATGGTTTAAGGTAATCTGATATCTTAAATTTAATCAGATCTTCCCTAGAAAGGCTCTGATACCATGTTAAATATGATTAAATTTATTTCAGATTTGATCTATTTATGGATTTCTATTTTCAGAATATGATTCTTACAATCATTGTACTTTCTTGCTGATTATAATCAGAATATTGAACTTGATAAATATGAAGTTGATGCCAAATCAATATTATGAAATACTGATCATGAATATACAAGTCTGCATTTTTCTTAATGGTATTCGATCTACAAGAGCATAACATTTATTAATTTAAATGTCTCCAATTGTGGATCGGTTCTGCCTTAAATATATAAGGAAGAGACATTGTTGGAAATGAGTTGAGTAATGGAGAGGGGAGGGGTGAATCAGTTACAACAAAAACAAATCCAAGTCCCTTAGATGTCTTAAACAAATTTGTCGTTGTTGCTCGGTTAACACAGATATTCTACTGTCACTCGGTTAACATAGAAAATCTTTAAGATATTAAATGTGATTATCCTTTAGTAATTAATTACAGAAACATAAACCATAAAGCAAATGGAATGTACATAGATAACACCAAGATTTAACATGGAAACCCAATATGGGAAAAACCACCAATTGCAACTAGTCACTATTTTTTACTCTTCTGAAGCAAGCCCTATTAGGAGCCAACCCTGTTAAAGGTTACAATAACACACTATTAGGTGTGACCCTGATAGAGGATTTAATCACCCTATAAGGAGTGACCTTGTAAGAGGTATTCTAACACTTTGATGCAGAAATGTCACCTTGTGAGAGGATTTACAAAAGACTGTTAAGTCTACTTTGTTAAGAGATTTTGATCACTGCTACAATTGTTAGAAAGTAACAATGGATTGACCTGTTTTGATAAGCAACTGCCTTTGCTGATTCAGATCTCTATTCTGGATTTAATTACTTGATCCTCACTGATTGGATATTATGTTGCAGTTCTCTATGCTTTGTCTTCAATTAGAATCCCATCTGATTTTGCCTTCACTCTTCATGTCATAAAACATATATCTTTTCACATTCATATTCAATCCAAACTTGACCTTATATATATATGATAAGTCTTGTCAAGTCAGCCTTAATATCCTTCAAAATAACTAATAAAAATTATGTCTATCGGCTGCATATAACCAATTATCCATAAAATATAAACTACTGTTAGTCAGCTAACACTGACTGTTTAACTCGGTCAACACTGAAATCCTTCAATGCTCGACCAACACTGTAATGCCCGAGTGAACTTGGTTAGAACTGAAAATCACTTTGGTCCTCTTCAATGCCTGAGAGTGTTTGGCATGAACTGACTGTGCTTAGATATGATTAGACATTTGTGTAATCATCACTATACTTGTGTAAACATCAATGACAATACACAATTGAATAATCGTCATCAACAATCTCCCTCTTTGGCATTGATGAAAACACAACATGTCATAATACAAAGAATTATAGAGCAACAGACATAAGAATGAAATTTGTATTAATGTCCTTAGCTTCATTCTGATTCTCATCCAAAAACTCCCTCTGTCTTCACAATCACTGAAATACAGATTTCTCCCTCTTACATTAATCTTTGTTTCTGATAAATTTTTCTCCTTCTGTCATCAATCTCTCCATCAGTAATATTTATGATATACAATAATCTCTCCCTCTTTGACAACCAATTCCAAAGACACCAACTGATATATATATATATATATATATATATATATATATATATATCCAATGAAGTTGTAATGTACCTGTTTGTACTGATTCATATGCAATAAGCTCTAAATACCTGCATCAACATGTTAAGTTTGTTCTGTAGCTTGGTTGATGCATCACTAAACTATGTTTTAGTGAGCCTCAATTAGGGGAATTACCCCTAGATTTCCTCTAAGATACAAAAATGCATCCTTAGGTAATGGTTTTGTGAATATGTCTGCAATTTGTTCTTTAGTATTCACATATTCCAATCTTACTTCCTTGTCCTGGACCAATTCTCTCAAGAAATGATACTTTATTGCAATATCGTTAGTCTTAGTATGCATCACAGGGTTCTTTGAGATGTTAATAGTACTAGTGTTGTCACAGTAGATAATAATTGGTTCTGTGATTTCCACCTTCATACCTGACAACACTTATTTAAACCATATGATATTTAAACAATTTACTGTTGCAACAACATATTCTGCTTATGTTGTAGATTGAGAAATGCAGTTATGTTTCTTGCTTGTCCGGGAGACTAACCTCTTTCCACGAAATAATGGTACACCACTTGTTCTCTTTCTGTCATCAACACTTCCAGCCCAATCAACATCAGTAAAAGTCTTCAAATCAAAGTTTCCTCCTTTCTTATACAATAATCCATAATCTTTAGTACCCTTAAGATATCTCAGAATCCTTTTGATAGCCATCAAATGATTCTCTCTAGGATTAGCTGAAAAACTTGCAACAATACCAACTGCTAATGCAATATCAGGTCTGGTGTGAACAACATATTGAAGTTTACCAATCATGGATATGTAGGTAGTCTAGTTTACTTCCTTTGAATCATCATCCTTAGACAACTTATGTCTAGTAGGCATAGGTGTTCCAACTAGTCTGGAGTCTTCCATCCCAAATTTCTTCAGTATCTCTTTGATGTATTTAGACTAGGTAATGTAGATACCATCCTTCATCTGATAGACTTGTAATCCAACAAAGAATTTGATTTCACCAAACATAGACATTTAAAATTCCTTACTCATAGCTTCAGAGAATGCTTTGCATAAGTCATCATATCCAGTAAACAATATATCATCAAAAAATATTTATGTTAATAGTATCTTGTTCTGAGGTCCTTCTTTGATATACAAGCTACTATTATCATTAGTTCTCTAAAATTCAATGCTTGTCAAGTAACCATGCAATCTTTCATACCAGGCTCTAGGAGCTTGCTTCAGTCCATACAATGCTTTGTGTAATTTGCAAACCATATTCCTTTTGTTAGGATCTACAAAACCTTAAAGTTGCTCAATATAGACTTCTTCAAGAATTCCATTCAGGAATGCAGATTTTACATCCATTTGATATACCTTCTATCCTTTGTCTGTAGCATATGCCAAAAGAGTTCTGACTCCTTCAAGTCTTATAACAAGGGCAAAAGTTTCTCCATAATCAATACCCTCTTCTTGAGCATATCCTTTTTCATACTAATCTTGCCTTGTTTCTAGAAACTTCTCTTTTTTCATTAATCTTGTTTATGAAAACCCACTTAGTACCAATCATATTCTTATCTTTTGGTCTAGGTACAAGAGTCCAGGATTTTTTCTTTTCTATTTTCTCAATCTCTTCATTCATTGCTTCGATCCAACTTTCATCATTCAATGCATCTTTAATATTTCTAGGTTCAATTTCACTAAGCAAACATGTAACTTTAATTTTGTTCCTTGTCATTACACCTTCTGTCTAATCTCCAATTATTTTCTTAGGTGCATGATGCCTTCTAACATATTTTGCAAGTACAGGATCCTTCCTTCTTGATTTTGGGCTCGTTCCAGTTGGTTCACCATGCTCAAAAGTTTTGTTTAGTTCTTATGTCTGATACTTGAGTTCCACTATCTGAGACTCAGGTGCTTCTGTCTAAGACTTGGGTGCCTATGTCTGCGACTCAGTTCCCTTTATCTGTGACTCAATTTCTTCAGTTTGTGACTCGATTTCCTCTACCAGCAGCTCGGGTTTCACAGGCTGCAACTCAGGTTGAATTGTTTGAGTTTGTGTAGATGAATTTAATGGTTGACAGCGATGTTGTCCAATCACCATTGCTTGTGTCTTAGGTATAGTATCAGGTTCATAATACACAAAGTTTCTGTAATCCTAAGGCTCTTTACTGCTCTATTCTTCACCTCTTTCTAGAAACTCATCAATCCTTACATACACACTTTCTATGACTTTATGAGTAGAAAGATTCAGACATTTATATGCTTTGCTTTAACAGGAGTAGCCTAGGAATATACCTTTATCACCTTTTACATCAAATTTTCCATTTCTTGCTTCCTTCAAGATGTAACATTTACTTCCAAATACTTTGAAATAATGAACATTAGGTTTATAGCCATACCATAATTCAAAAGGTGTCTTCTCAGTACCTTTCTTTAGTTGAACTTGGTTCAAGGTGTGAATTGCAGTATTGATGGCTTCCTTCCAGTATTTGGTAGCAACATTTTTTCAATCATCAAGGTTCTTGCACAATCCATAATGGATTTGTTCCTTCTTTCTGCTATACCATTCTATTGTAGAGTACCTAGGGCAGATACTTGTCTTTTGATTCCTCTTTCATTGTAGAACTAATTGAATTCATTTGAAATGAATTCTCCCCATCTGTCAAATCTTAAGCATTTAAGTTTCTCTCATGTTTCTTTTTCAACTCTGGCTAGGTACCATTTGAACTTGTGAAAGGCTTCTGATTTTTCTTTGAGAAACATAACATTCAACATTCTGGAATGATCATCAACAAATAGAATGAAATACTTCTCACCTGTGTAACCTTTTTTTCCAATTGGTCCACATAAATCAATATTTACCAATTCCAAAACTTCTTTTGTATTGTAATTCTTGCTCTTGAAGCTAGTTTTGCCCATCTTCCCAATTTGACATTGTTTGCATATTACTAGTTCAGGTTTCTTTAGAATAGGAATTCCTCTTACTCTTTTGTTCTTGCTTATGTTAACCAAGTTATCAAAGTTCACATGATATAACCTTTTATGTCATAACCATCTTTCTTCTGCTTGTGCAATAAAATATGAACTTTCATTGAGATCAAGATAAAATAGATTACATTTAGTTTGTCTGCCAGTTCCAACTAGGTTTCCCTTACCATCCAGGAGCTTGGCCTTACCATTCATGAATTCTACCTTGAAACCAATGTTATTCAGTTGTGCCAGACTTAGTAAATTGCACCTTAGTCTTTCAACCCAATAAGCATTATCAAATTTGATTCCTTCTGTTAAAGCAATACAACCTTTACCTTTCATATAGTAGGGTTCATCATTCCAAAAACTCACACTCCCACCATCATAGTGCTCAAGATGTTAAAATTTGGTTTTATCACCAGTCATGTGGTGAGAACAACCACTATCAATTATCCAAGTGTCATTCTTTCTAATATGAGAATATAGTGTTGTCTTTTCATTATCTTCATTATCTGACTCATCCTTAATATCAATATAAACCATTTCATCTTCATCTTCATCACTATCAAAATCTTTAACAATATAACAAGATTTATTACCTTTGTCTTTGTAGCTTTTTAAATATTTCTTGCCTTTGTACTTGTTGAACTTTTTCTCACCTTTGTCTTCCTTGTTTGGACACTTAGCAACAATGTGACCAACTTCATCACATGAAAAGAAAATTAATGGTATTCTTCCTTTGTACTGTCCTTTTCCTTTTGAATCTCTCCTTGCAAGTAATGCTTCAATGATTTCTAGATCTTCATCATCAGAATCATCATCACTGCCACTGTCACTGTCAATCTGTTTTCCTTTCACCTTTCCAAGATTTAATTTAGCTTTGAATGCAGACTCAAGATTGCTAAGATTAGGAGAGTAATTGTCAAATTTATCCAGCTCAAAGGCTATAAGTCTTCCAACCAATCCATATAGAGTTATACCATCACTACATCTCATCTATTGAATAGTTGAAACTCTAATTGCATAGATAGGAAATAAAGTTCTCAATACCTTACTAACCACTGTTGTGTCTTCAATTATTGCACCAGCAGCTCTAATGGCACTGACACTTTTCTTTATTCTTTCACTGTATTTTGTAATGTCCTCTCCTTCTTTCATTTTCATCTGATCAAATTGACCTCGGAGACTTTCTGCTTTGGCTCTCTTTACATTGACATCTCCTCCCTGCATATCATGCAGTTTTTTCCACATATCAAAGGCAGTAGAACAGTCCTTGACTTCATCAAATTCAGAATAGTTGAGTGCAAAGGCTATATCAATCATCATTATGTTATGATGCTTCATGTTTATCATCTGATCCATAGTCAAAGGTCTCGGTGGTTCCACATACCTATGGTCCAAGAATTGCAAACCAGTATCTCCAATGGTAGATAGATGTAGCCTCGTCAAATCTTGCCATGCAACAAAATTGTCTATGTTAAGCTTCAGGATCTACCTTCTGTAAGACATCTCTGATCTTTAGCTTAGGCCTTGAAAACTTCCCTATAAGTACTTGCATCTCTGATACCAATTTTTGGAAATGAGTTGAGTAACTAAGAGGGGAGGGGTGAATCAATTGCCATGAAAACAAATCCAAGTCCCTTATATGTCTTAAACAATTTTGTCACTATTGCTCGGTTAACATAGATATTCTACTGTCACTCGATTAACATAGAAAATATTTAAGATATTAACTGTGATTATCCTTTAGTAATTAATTTCATAAACATAAGCCATAAAGAAAATTAAATGTAAACAGATAACACCAAGATTTAACATGGAAACCCAATATGGGAAAAGCCCACCAATTGCAACTAGTCATTGTTTTTCACTCTTCTAAAGTGAGCCCTGTTAGGAGTCAACCCTATTAAAGGTTACAATAACACACTGTTAGGTGTGAACCTATTAGAGGATTTAATCACCCTATAAGGAGTGGCCTTGTAAGAGGTCTTCTAACACTTCAATGAGAAATGTCACCTTGTGAGAGGATTTACAAAAGACTGTTAAGTCTACTCTGTTAAGAGATTTTGATCACTGCTACAAATATTAGAAAGTAACAATGGATTGACATGTTTTGATAAGAAACTGTCCTTGCTGATTCAAATCTTTATTTTGGATTTAATTACTTGATCCTCACTGATTGGATATTCTGTTGCAGTTCTCTGTGTTATTTCTTCAA
>MU226102.1:2045186-2067309 GCA_018584345.1 Thuja plicata
TCATGAAATGATCATAAACAGGGAGTACCACATAGTGAATATCAATAGAAAAACAAATAAAGAGAGATCAAACACTTCACACAATGCCTTGAAGGTAATAGCAATGATGCCCTAGCTCTCAAAGCTCTTGGGTCATCAAGCATTCCAAATGCAAAGATGTAAACAATGCCAGTATTAAATAGTGAGTTCATAAACAATGCATGATGCCCTAGCTTGCAGCACGTGATCCATCAAGACATTTCCTCATGAAATGATCATAAACGAGGAGTACCACATAGTGAATATCAACAAAAAAACAAATAAAGAGAGATCAAACACTTCACACAATTCCTTGAAGGTAATAGCAATGATGCCCTAGATCTCAGAGCTCGCGGGTCATCAAGCATTCCAAATGCAAAGATGTAAACAATGCCAGTATTAAACAATGAGTTCATAAACAATGCATAATGCCCTAGCTTGCAGCCCACAATCCATCAAGGCATTTCCTCATGAAATGATCATAAATGGGGAGTACCACACAGTGAATATCAACAACAAAACAAATAAAGAGAGATCAAACACTTCACATAATGCCTTGAAAGTAATAGCAACGATGCCCTAGCTCTCAAATCTTGCAGGTCATCAAGCATTCCAAATGCAAAGATGTAAACAATGCCAATATTAACATTCATATTGTGCCATTAAATCAACAAATGCCATCAAAATTAAATTGAGTATGTTAATGAGAAGACAAAGCTTGAATGCCTACCTCAAGTCATGGCTGCCATATGCCAAGCAACGAATCAAGATCGAGCTTCACAATAGAAGATCCCTCTTCGCGCACGCAGCTTGATCTACCATAGTTAGGGCCCTTGTCACGCACATAGCTCGATCATGAAAGTTAGAAATGAGCCTTTCTTTTACTTTTTTTGTTTTTTTTATAATCACGCAGGTGTCGCAATTACGACAACATCGAGGGCACTTGGAAAAAAACACAAAAATCGCACACAAATGGTAGTGTCATCACAAATTGGCGTCAAAATTTGACCCCAAATGTTGTAGTATAAGGAGTCTTACTTGTACCTTCTCTGATCTAAATTATGTTCAAGGTGTACACATCAGTACCAATAGCTTCTCTCCAATGAACATGTGATACATTTCCTTCCAGCAACATAGTCCTGGCAGCATCTAATATTGTTTTGTTCCTTCACTCTACTATCCCATTCTGTTGTGGTGTTCTAGGAGCAGATGTCTATCTGTATATTTCATGCTCTTTGCAGTAGGTATTAAAAAAGTATGAAGTAAACTCACCACCTCTACCTAATCTCAAACATTTTATCTTCAAGTCTGATTCATTCTCAACTTTTTCTTTGAATATCTTGAATTTATCAAATGACTCATATTTTTCTCTTAAGTATGTAACCCACATCATCCTAGAAATTTCATCAACAAAAAGTATAAAATACCTCTCACCATAGTAAGATCTTGTTCTTGTAGGACCACACAGATCTGTATGTACCATATCCAACTTTCCTTTCACAGAGTAAGATTTTCTTTTAAAAGTGATTCTAGTTTGCTTCCCCATAACACACTCTCTACACATAGTGTTAGATGGTTTCACAATCTTAGGTAGATCTCTTAATACTTGCCTTCACAATATTGTCAAAGTTAACATGACAAAATGTTCTATGACATAGCCAACTGTCATCAACCTTCACAATAAAAAAAGAAGCCTCAAATGTATCTAATTTAAATATATTATCTCTAGATTTAGTACCAGATGTGATCAAGTCTCCTACCTTACTCCTGATAGAACATTTCCCATCAATGAATTTCAATTGATAACCCTTGTCCACTAGCTGTCCAACACTCAACAAATTATGCTTAAGTCCATCAATAAGCAGTACATTATCAGAATTAGTTTTTCCATCCAGAGAAATAGATCTGAATCCAATGATAAGCTTAGGAGTATTGTCACCAAATATTACAACACCACCATCATATCTTTTTACACTAACAAACTTATTTTTATCTCCAGTTATATGATGTGAATAACCACTATCAATAACCCATTCAGATTTCTTTTCAACACGAGATACTAAGGCTTTTTCTTCATGTAAAGGTTCATCATCCTTAATAGAAATAAATCCAATCTCATTATACTCAACAGCTTCATCATCTGAAACACCTTCACTAGCATAATAACATTCCTTTTCTTTTGGATACTTAGATTTATAAAACTTAGGTTAATGCTTTAGAACCCTTGTAGGACATCGAGATGCAAAATGGCCTATCTTGTTGCATGAAAAACATTTCAAAGATAACTTTTCTTCAAATTTAGCCTTACCCCTATTTTCTCTTCTAGCGATCAGGGAGACAACTTCATCTAGCTTCCTTTCTTCTTCTTATATATATTCCCATTCATCAACATATTCTCCAAGTTCTTCTCTCAAGTCACTATTACTAGTGCTTGCAATTTCCTGATAAGGTCTTTTTGTTTCTATGCACAGTCGCTTTGAATGCTGACTCAAATTTAGGTAGAGAACCTCCCAAATCTACAGCCTCAAAGGTAGTCAGTTTCCCAATCAACATCTCTCTATTGAAGTTAGGTGTCAAAGGTATAATCTCTTCTATAGCTTGTACTTTAGTTCTATATACAGGTGTCAGGGATCTGAGAATTTTTGCAATCACTTATTCCTCACTGTAAGTACCTCCACAGTTCATGATGCCAATAACAACTTCAATTATTCTCTGTGAATATGATCTAACATTTTTATCATCTTTAATTTTCAATGTTTCTATCTTTGCCTTCCAATTTTGTAACTTTGTCCATTTTGTAAACTTATCTCCTTCATACAGTGCTTCCAATCTTGTCCAAATTTCATGTGCAGAATCTAAGTCTTTTACCTCTGTGAATTCACCTTCAGAAAGTGCATTGATCAATGCTTCCCTTGTGACCATGTTACATGAAAACATCTTCTTTTCATATTTAGTAGCTTTATCTAATTCATCCTCATCTTTCATCTATTCCTTTCTTTTAGTAATCATCCAGTAGTCGATTCCCAAGCATAGCAAATGTGTTCTCATCTTGTTCTTCCAACTGTCAAAGTTTTCATGATCAAGCTTTAGACTATCCTTCCTATAGTAAGTCATCTTTAGGATCAACTCAAGCTATTAAGCTTTCTCTCTAAGGACCAATAGCTCTGTTACCAATTGTTAGGAATGACAGTCCACCAACACAACTAAGAGGGCGGGGGGGTGAATCAGTTGTGAGACAAATTATTAAACATTAAACTTTATAAACCAAAACTTCACATCAAATGATAATACAATAAATGCCAACACAATAAAACAATCCTTTTTTGTCGAGGAAACCCTGTTAAAGGTAAAACCCTAGTGCCAATTAGTAGCCACAAATGATGTATTGAGAGTATAGTATCCCTATTAAAAGATTTGGCCTTGTTAGGAGCTTATTACAGCATTATAGTACACAGTCCCTGTTAAAGGATAGACCCCGTTAGGAGTCAAGAGTAATAGTGGGCTCACACCCAGGCGCACTTCCCAAAGAAGGTTAAATCCACCCTTAAGGATTTACAATCCAAACAAGTGTATATAGAAAATATACAATCAAGTGAACTGTCTGATAGCAACTCTTTGCATGGTCAGTTCTAATGAAGTACAATGAACATATCCTCTGTTCTACATCCAACAGTCAATCAATATTTGCAACTTCCTCACTTCTCTGTCAATCACCTTCTCTTCATATACATGCATACACACACATCTTTTCAAAAGAAAAGATCTCTCATATATACCCTATTACAATAATTAATTAGGTCGGCCAATCAAGCTTTCCTAATATACAAATAAATATTTAAGCCCTTGCACATGGTATCTAAAACAAGTAAACATCAATTACAATAAATCAGATATAGTCCAAGATTCGCAATCCATAATACACGCTACATCACTGAACTCGACCCCAAATAAGTCTCCTCCATAATACATGCCACAACTAACATCATGTTAAGTTTGTTTTGTAGCTCGGTTGATGCATCACTAAACTATGTTTTAGTGATCCTTAGTTAGGGTAATTACCCATAGCTTTCCTCTAAGATACAAAAAATGCATCCTTAGGTAATGGTTTAGTGAATATGTCTACAATTTTTTCTTTAGTATTCACATATTCCAATCTTACTTCCTTGTCTTGAACCAATTCTCTCAAGAATTGATACTTTATTGCATTATGTTTAGTCTTAGTATGCATCACAGGGTTCTTTGAAATGTTAATAGCACTGGTGTTGTCACAGTAGATAATAACTGGTTCTTTGATTTCCTCCTTCATACCTAACAACAATTGTTTGAACCATATGATATTTGAACAATTTAATGCTGCAACAACATATTATGCCTCTGTTGTAGACTGAGAAATGCAGTTCTATTTCTTGCTTGTCAAGGAGACTAACCTCTTTCCAAGAAATAATGCTCCACCATTTGTGCTCTTTCTGTCATCAACACTTCCTGCCCAATCAACATCAGTAAAATTCTTCAAATCAAATTTTCCTCCTTTCTTATACCATAATCCATAATCTTCAATACCCTTAAGATATCTCAGAATCCTTTTGATAGCCATCAAAATATTCTCTCTAGGATTAGTTGAAAACCTTGCAACAATATCGACTGCTAATGTAATATCAAGTCTAGTGTGAACAACATATTGAAGTTTACCAATCATGGATCTATAGGTAGTCTGATTTACATCCTTTGAATCATCATCCTTAGACAGCTTATGTTCAATAGGCATAGGTGTTCCAACTAGTATGGAATCTTCCATTCCAAATTTCTTCAGTATCTCTTCGATGTATTTAGATTGGGTAATGTAGATACCATCCTTCATCTACTAAACTTGTAAACTAACAAAGAATTTGCTTTCACCAAACATAAACATCTCAAATTCTGTACTCATAACTTCAGAGAATGCTTTGCATAAACTATCATGTCCAGTAAATAGTATATCATCAACAAATATCTCTGCTAATAGTATCTTGTTCTGAGGTCCTTCTTTGATGTACCAGCTACTATTGTCATTAGCTCTCTGAAATCCAATACTTATCAAGTAATCATGCAATCTTTCATACCATGCTCTAGAAGATTTCTTCAGTCCATACAATGCTTTGTGCAGTTTGCAAACCATATTCCTTTTGTTAGGATCTACAAAACCTTTAGGTTGCTCAATATAGACTTCCTCTTCAAGAATGCAGATTTTACATCCATTTGATATACCTTGAATCCTTTGTGTGCAGCATATGCCAGAACAGTTCTGACTCCTTCAAGTTTGCAACAGGAGAAAAAAATTCTCCATAATCAATACCCTCTTCTTGAGCATATCCTTTACATACTAATCTTGCTTTTTTTCTGGAAACTTCTCCTTTTTAATTCATCTTGTTTCTGAAAACTCACTTAGTAACAATCACATTCTTATCTTTTGGTCTAGGTAGAAGAGTACAGGTTTTGTTCTTTTCTATCTGCTCAGTCTCTTCATTCATTGCTTTGATCCAACTTTCATCATTCAATGCATCTTTAATAGTTCTAGGTTCAATTTCAGTAAGAAAACATGTACCTTTGATTTTGTGCCTTGTCATTATACCTTAGTGCATGATGCCTTCTGACATACTTTGAAAGTATAGGTTCCTTCCTCTTTGATTCTGGGCTTGCTCCACTATGTTCACCATGCTTAAATATTATGTTATGTTCTTCTGTCTGATACTCGGGTTCCACTGTCTGAGACTCGGGCGCCTCTGTCTGAGACTAGGGTGCCTCTATCTGTGACTCAGTTCCCTCTATCTATGACTCAGTTTCTTCAGTCTGAGACTCAGTTTCTTCAGTTAGTAGCGCTGGTTGCACAGGTTGCAACAAGATTTGTGCTGATGAATTCAATAGTTGACATGGTTGTTGTCCAATCACCATTTTCTATGTCTTGGGTATAGTATCAAGTTCATAATACACAAAATTCTTGTAGTCCTCAAGATCTTTACTACTCCGTTCTTCATTTATCTCTGTAAACTCATCAATTTTTACATGCACACTTTTTATGACTTTATGAGTAGTAAGATTCAAACATTTATATGCTTTGCTTTTGCAGGAGTAGCCTATGAATATACCTTCATCACCTTTTACATCAAATTTTCCATTTCTTGCTTCCTTCAAGATGTAACATTTACTTCCAAATACTTTGAAATAACAAACATTAGGTTTATAGCCATACCATAATTCAAAATGTGTCTTCTCAGTACCTTTCTCAGTTGAACTCGGTTCAAGGTGTGAAATGCAGTGTTGATGGCTTCCTTCCAGTATTTGGTAGCAACATTGTTTTCAATCATCAAGGTTCTTGCACAATCCATAATGGATATGTTCCTTCTTTCTGCTATACCATTCTGATGTGGTGTACCTAGAGCAGACACTTGTCTCTTGATTCCTCTTTCATTATAGAATTCATTGAATTCATTAGAAATGAATTCTCCTCCTTTGTCAGATATTAGGCATTTAAGTTTCTTTCCTATTTCTTTTTCAACTCTGGCAAGGTACTACTTAAACTTCTGAAAAGCTTCTAATTTTTCCTTGAGGAACATAACAGTCATCATTCTGGAATGGTCATCAACAAACAGAATGAAATACTTCTCACCTATGTAACTTGTTGTTCCAATTGGTCAACACAATTCAGTATGCACTAGTTCCAAGACTTCTTCTGTATTTTAGTTCTTGCTCTTGAAACTAGTTTTTCCCATCTTCCCAATTTGACATTGTTTGCATATTGCTAATTCAGGTTTCTTCAAAATAGGAATACCTCTTACTCTTTTGTTCTTTCTTATGTTGATCAGGTTATCAAAAATCACATGACACAACCTTTTATGCCAGAACCATCTTTCTTCTACTTGTGCAATAAAACATGAACTATCAATGAGATCAAGATAAAATAGATTACCTTTTCTTTGCCTCCCAGTTCCAACTAGGTTTCCCTTACCATCCAGGAGCTTGGCCTTACCATTCATTAATTCTACCTTGAAACCAATGTTATTTAGTTGTGCCACACTTAGTAGATTACACCTTAGTCCTTCAATCAAATAAGCATTATCACATTTAATTCCTTCAGTTAGCTCAATACAACCTTTACCTTTCACATAGCAGGCTTCATCATTCCCAAAACTGACACTCCCACCATCATAGTGCTCAAGATGTTCAAATTTGGTTTTATCACTAGTCATGTGGTGAGAACAACCACTATCAATTATCCAAGTGTCATTCTTGCTAATATAAGAGTAAAGTGCAGTCTTTTCATTATCTGACTCATCCTTAATAGCAATGTAAACCATTTCATCTTAATCTTCATCACTATCAGAATCTTTAGCAATATAACAAGATTTCTTACCTTTGTCCTTGTAGCTTTTGAAATCTTTCTTGCCCTTGTACTTTTTGAACTTTCTCTCACCTTTGTCTTCCTTATTTGGACATTTAGCAGCAATGTGACCAACCTCATCACATGAAAAGAGAATTAATGGTATCCTTCCTTTATACTGTCCTTTTCCTTTTGCAGCTCTCTTTGCAAGTAATGCTTTAATGATTTCCAGATCTTCATCATCAGAATCATCATCACTGTCACTTTTGATATGTTTTCCTTTCATCTTTCCAAGGTTTAATTTTGCTTTGAATGCAAACTCAAGATTGCTAGGATTAGGAGAATAATTGTCAAAGTTGTCCAACTCAAAAGTTGTAAGTCTTCCAACCAATCGATCTAGAGTTACATCATTACTGCATCTCATCTCTTGAATAGATGAAACTCTAATTGCATAGATAGGAATTAAAGTTCGTAATACCTTGTTGACCACTTTTTTGTCTTCAATTGTTCCACCGACAGCTCTGATTGCACTAACACTTTTCTTGATTCTTTCACTATACTTTGTAATGCCTTCTCCTTCTTTCATTTTCATCAGATCAAACTGACCTCTGAGACTTTCTTCTTTGGCTCTCTTTACATTTTCATCTCCTCCATGTATATCATGTAGTTTCTTCCACATATCATCGACAGTAGGGCAGTCCTTGACTTCATCAAATTCGGAATAGCTGAGTGAAGAAGCAATATCAATCATCATTATGTTATGATGCTTCATGTCCACCATCTGTTCCACAGACATAGGTTTTGGTGGTTCCACATACTTGTGATCCAGGAATTGAAAACCAGTGTCTCCAATAGTAGATAGATGTAGCCTCATCAAATCTTATCATGTAGTGAAGTTGTCCTTGTTAAGTTTAGGGATCTCCCTTCTATAAGACATCTATGATCTTTAGCTTAGGCCTTTAATCCTTCCCTGTAAGCACTTGGTTCTTTGATACCAATTGTTGGAAATGAGTTGAGTAATTGAGAGGGGAGGGGTGAATCAATTACCACAAAAACAAATCCAAGTGCCTTAGATGTCTTAAACAAAGTGTCATTATTTCTCGGTTAACACAGATATTCTACTGTCACTCGGTTAACATAGCAAATCTTAAGATATTAACTGTGATTATCCTTTAGTAATTAATTGATGAAACATAAACCATAAAGAAAATAAAATGTACACAGACAACACCAAGATTTAACGTGGAAACCCAATATTGGAAAAACCACCAATTGCAACTAGTCACTATTTTTCACTCTTCTGAAGTGAGTCCTGTTAGGAGCCAACCATGTTAAAGGTTATAATAACACATTGTTAGGTGTGACCCTGTTAGAGGATTTAATCACCTTGTAAGTAGTGGCCTTGTTAGACGTCTTCAAACACTTCAATGTAGAAATGTCACCTTGTGAGAGGATTTACAAAAGACTGTTAAGTCTACTCTGTAAAGATATTTTGATCACTGCTACAATTGTTAGAGAGTAACAGTGGATTGACCTGTTTTGAGAAGCAACTACCTTTTCTTATTCAGATCTCTTCTCTGGCTTTAATTACTTGTTCCTCGCTGATCAAATATTTTGTTGCAGCTATGTATGTTATGTCCTCAATCAGAATCCCATTTGATTTCGCCTTCACACTTCATGTCATAAACACATATCTGACTTTCTTACTCCCGCCTTATTCAATCCAAACTTGACCTTATATATATATATATATATAAGCCTTGTCAAGTCAGCCTTAATAACCTTCCAAATAATCAATAAAACTTAAGTTTGTCAGCTTCATATAACCATTTAACCATAAAATATAAATTGTTGTTAGTCGGCTGTCACTAAGAGCATAACTTGGTTAATATTGAAATCCTTCAATGCCCAACTAAAACTGTAATGCCCAAGTGAACTCGGTTAGAACTGAAAATCACTCTGGTCTTCTTCAATGCCTGAGAGTGTTTGGCATAAACTGATTGTGCTCGGACAGGATTAGCTATTTGTGTAAACATCACTACATTTGTGTAAACATCAATGAAAATACACAATTAAATAATTGGCATCAACAAAACATTCCTGAACATGTCTTCTATCATCTCTTAAGCTCGCATAACCTGAATCATCGTCACTTGTAAGATATACTCAAAATACAGAGACTCGCTCTGTCAATCATCACTTTCATAGTCCAGAAACTAGTCTTTACCAGAACATCTGTAACTCATTCAATATGCAATATTAAGCCAAGCGACTTTAGAAATAAGATCATCATACATCCTTCTTCATATCCCCATCTTCACTCATTCTGATTCATCTGTATAGTATTTATACACTTCTTTCAATCATCATACAACAGTAATAACCAGTATGTTCTTCCTCCATAAAAACATATGTTGACATCAGTGAAAAACATGAATGCCAACAACATCAGTAGTAGCCAATTCCAAAATCATCCAACAAGATGATGTATGAATCTACATAAAAATTGCAAGTGGGCACATGTACATTAAATAGAATTAACAAAATAGTTCATATATACATATACGTGTTGTATGTACAAACTATACATTCGAAAGAGGTCTAAAATTAAACATTAACCATATAAACATTACAAAGCTCAAGTAAATTAAAAATGATTTCATTGAACCCTAAGACATTCAAATCATTAAACATATTACATATCCCCTTAAAAGACATTCAAATCATAAAATGTACACTTCAATTTTGCAACACATACATTGAACAAAAAACATTAAAAACCTTGTGAATTAAAAACAATTTCATTTCCCTAAGGCATTCAAATCATTACAAAGTACATCTCCTTAAGATGTATTGAATCATTACATATTACATCTGTATAGTGAAATTTTAGTCTTTTAATGGTTCAATGAATGTTCTAATTAATGTTGATGTTAAAGATTCTTTGAATGGCCAAAAAAAATCTACAACATATCATTTCAAGAAAGGAGCACAATTTAAAATTTATATTGGTTTATTTGGAAAAAAAAACTAGCATGTCATATGTATGAACTGAAAACACATGGGATATTGTAAACATATTTGCATGTTTCATCTTGCATGATAGGTTGCATGAAATTGTAAAATTCGATAAATGAAAAATGATAGACATATCAAGGTTCATGTTGCATGAGAAAATGACAAACTTGATTCTTCCATCTAGTAATATTATTACAATACACTAAGGCTATATAAGTATTTGCAATTGAGTTTAAAATATTTATGTTTTTATGTTTAAATTTTTTGCTAGTTCTCTAATGTAGTATTGATGTCATCTATAGTACAACATGGTGAACACTAATGGAATGTTTAAGGGAACTGATAACAAAGAACATGTAATAACATTTAAGCTTGTACTAATATCATGATCTAACAAAAGATGTTGTTTTATGAAAATATGTAAAACATTTCTTCAAGTAATCATATATGTATTTTTTTGTAATGTTGATGTTGTGAGATGTATTGCATGTATACTCATGAGATGACGTAAATGCTCTATCTGATTAATATTACATGAAGTGAGTGTATTTTGTGATAATGATATATTATAATTTATGGCTTGCATTTGAGTCTCTTTGTGAATATGATGTCAATATTAGAAATTTTGTTTTATGCTTGTATAATGTGACAAGATGGACACAATGCCTAGGTTGATGGATTTGATAATGTGAGATGAGCATTGATGCCTAGGTCACATGATTAGCTAGGGGGTATACTGTCATAAAAAGTTATCAACTATAATTAGATGCTCATTTTAGCTCCATTTTAGGTTTAATAATTTAATGTTTTAAGTTTTGTTGTGGGTTTAACAGTTTAAAGGTTTAAGTTTTGTTATAGATTTGATAGTATGAAGGTTTAAGTTTTAAGGTTTAAGGTTGAAGGTTTGAATTTTAAGTTATAAAATTTAGGGTTTACGTTTTAAGGTTTAAGGTTTAAGGTTGAAGATTTGAGTTTTAAGTTTTAAGGTTTAGGGTTTACATTTTAAGGTTTAAGGATTTAGTTTTCAGAATAAAATATTAAAACTAGCCATTTTATACATATGATTATGAAAAAACATGAAAAATTAAATAGTTGGTACTAATATAACATTAAAATATTGTTTTTTAACCATATAATTAAAAAAAACACTATAAAAAATATAAACAAATATGCAAAAAAGTGGGGCCCCTACCTCACACTTGGTCAAATATCCTCAAGCCCCCTTCTCTACTCTGCTAGCCCCTCACTGTGCAAATGAGGGGCTTAAAATACCTTATGAGGTTTTTATTAAGTGAGTGAGAATTGGTCGAGTGGGATTCAACCGAGTACCTCCAGCCACGTAGGTGCCACACAGTGTCTATGTGGATTTGGCCGAGTTCTACTCGCCCAAATCCTCTAAGTTAGCCTCAAGTGCGACATGTGATTGTGATTTTACCCTGAAATTCAATTATTTATTATTATGAAAATCAAGGAAATGATTTGAGTACCATGTTAATTTATACAAATTTTAATTAGAAAAATTTAAATTAGAAGGGATAATAAAAATTGAAAAAAAAAGAAGTAAAATGGAAAAAGGAGAGAAAAAAAAGTGAAAATATTGAAATAAAAAAGGCAAAATGGGGCATGACGTGAAAGAGAAGTATTTTCTACCTCACTTATTTGATGACCTTATGGCAAGACATGTTGTCAATTAGTGCCAAAACACTTTGTCATCATAGAGTTAACCGGGCCAGCAGTGCAACTCGAGCAGTGGCAGTGTCGACCGAGCAGACAATGGTAATCATTTTCCCGAGTGATCAATATAACCTGATTACATAGTGTAGCCCAAGTGCCAGAGTTTACTATGTTTCCCGAGTGACAACATATTGCCCGAGTGCCAGTATATCACCCGAGTGGATTACTGGATCCGAGTAACAGTTTTGGGCCGACTTAGCTTATATTGTTTGATATTAATCTATCTTATGGAAGCTGACTTACAAAAGTATTTGATTTGGATAAGGTATAAATATAAGGTATTTTTTTAATCCAAAAGTGTGCGAATAAGTGTGTATGTGAACATGAAGTGGCAGATTGATTAAGAGGCTACAACAGTATAAGGAACAACAGAGACTCATCCATCACAGTCAGGTGATTAATTTTTATATCATTGGATCTTATTCAGCAAATCAGAGTTGCATAGAAGATCATCTATTGGTTCACCCTAACAGGTGCATCAACAAAATCCTCTAACAAGATGGACTTAACAGTCCTTTACAAATCTACTAACATAGTTGCATACTTAATTTTATTGTACAAAATCCTTTCATAAGGTGGAACTAACAGTCTTTATTGCTCCTAATAGGACAGGCCATCAAAAGTGGTCAATTGTAAGCTTTAAGAAGCTAAATTTATAATACAGTAATAAATATTGTGGGTACCATCCCCACCCCAGTTTTACTTTCTATTTGGAAGGTTTCTGGGTAACCAAATATTGTTTCAAGTGTTGTGGATGTTTATTAATTTTATGTTTCATACATGCAATAAGATTAGATAATCTAATAAAGGATAAAAGAGATTAAGTTTTATTGGTTCCTGATTCACCCCCCTCTTAGTCAACTAGCCTCGATATATTTCCAAAAATTGGTATCAGAGCTTAACGTTCTGTTAACAGAAGTTTAACAACTTGAGAAAATATCAGAGGCAATGGAAATATACAGACTGGAGAAAGCCATTGAAAATGAAAAGATAGATCTACAAGTGGCCATGGATCATATCAGAAAACTCAAGGAGAAACTCTCTCTTTCCCTAAAAAGAAGAAAAGATTTAGCAGTGCAGATGAATGATAAAAGTTACATAGAATAAAGAATTGAAGACTTATGCAAAGAAAGAAGTTCCGAAGAAGCAGATGAAACAATTGAAGACATACTTGCAAAGAATCTCAATTTACATGAAGAAGTCATAAATTTGAAAAGAGAAAAAGAAATTCATTCAGTCATAATATGTAAAGTCATGGAACAAAAGAATCAAGCATAAAATGAAAGAGAAATGACACGAGAAGATAAAATATTGCTAAGTACAAGATTAGAAGAAAAATAAAATTAAATCCATCATTTGTCACTTCACAAGCAGCTATGATAAATCAAATCAATAATGCAAATCAAGAAGTTATCAATCTGAGGACAGAAAATGAAATATTGTAGAATAATCTCAATACTAAAAAGAAAACCAATGAGAGTATGATTAATTCACAGGTAAGAATGGATCAGTTGACAGAGAAAACTCAAATCAGACATCATGGACAGACTGGTTTAGGTTATACTGAACAAGGTGAATCCTCACAGCAAGGAACTCAAAAGAACAACAAACCTACTTGTAATCATTGTGGCAAGCTAGGGCACACAACAAATAAGTGTTGGAGCAATGGAAAATCAAAGTTTAATGGTAAATACTACAGATGTAACAAACATGGCCATAGGGCAAGTGAATGCACTGAGAAACCTAAGTTTGAAGGAAAATGTTTCAATTGTAACAAACAAGGTCACAAATCTTTTGAGTGCAGAACTAAGAAATGGAACATTGCTGAACAACTAGCTAAAGCAATTTTTGGTTGGGATTAAAACACATGGAGCAGATGTTGTCACTATGGTGAATATGGGCATATTGGTGCAAATTGTGCAAAGACTCACCTCAGAAAAAGGAATCCTACTAAGAGATGTTATGTGTGTAAACAACTCGGTCATTTAAGAAAAAATTGTATGAACAGAGAAAAAGTGGATACTGATTTTGAGAAAGGCAAAGAAAAAATTTCTAAAATCAGAACTCAGATGAGTCAGCAGTGGATAAGGAAATCTCTTGAGAGTTCAAATCAAAACAATGAAGGATCGAATGGCACCCAAAGTAGTGGGTTGGGAGGATCTACCATCTCTGAATAAACATGCAAGGAGACAACTAGAACTATGCAAACAAGCCATCCTACATCAGTTCCAGACAAGCTAGCAAGTCCAAATCAGCATGTTGATGCACTAGGACACATTATAGTTTTAACCGAGTCAGGATCTCAGTTACATCCAAGTTACACAGGCTTAACCGAGTTAAGTCAGGTTGTATGGTTTTGAGGATGCAGAAGTTAGTTATCATGGAGCTTCATTATGAGCTATGCCATCTACCATGTACGAAGCATTTAATGAAATCTCAATGGTAAAATCTCTTATAAAAGATGAATTGGAAAGGTTATTGTTTACAAAGTTTTCAGTTTGCAAAGCGATTCAGAGCAAATTTGTGTTTGAAAGCTTTAAGTTGCGAAGTTTTATCAAACCTCTGTGCATAACAGCGTCTACATCCACCATCAAGGTTAAGAAAGGATCTGAGATGTTGGCGAGGAATGATGTCTGTGAACCTCCAAAGTTTAAGCTTCATCCAACAATTGCAAAGGAGATAGATCTGATTGGAGCTCATGCCCTAATTCCTCTAAAGGTATTGTTGACCAATGACATCCAAGCCTTCTATCATTGCACAATTCAATAGTTAGGTACATTGGAAATGAATAAAGCATATGAGAAACTCTGTGAAGCCGAGAATCTAAAGCCAGAACATAAACACCTTGAAGTCAAGGGTTTGACTCATATCATGAATATGCCATAGAACTTTCAAATTAAGCGGATTAGGTTTGTTCTGAGCCGTGTTCATGACATGCATCTATGGCTGGAGAAACCAGTGAAGATCACCAAGACAATGGTACACTGTGTTACAGGGTATCCTATGCTTGACAAGTCAAAAGCTACCAAAACCCCACCCCGGGATGACCTAACTAAGAAACTCTTTCCAAGTGGGACAGAAGAGGCATGAGATTAAATGGAGTTACAAACATCAAATTAAAGTTTGGGATTCATGTAATTGCGCAGAAAATCTATAGTTCTAGCCGACCAAACAACATATCATGTGAGGCTGTGGACTTGGCATACAAAGTTGTCAAGAACAACCTTTCATTCAACCTTGTCGAGTTGCAGCTCATCCAATTGATCAAGAACATGGAAAGAATCCAGGCATCAAAGACCAATCCATGTAAGTTTGGTTCACTTCTGGTCTGCATATTCTTTTATATTCAAAAAATTTTCCCTTCCAAAGGCACAATTGTTTGGAAGGACAAACCCATAGTTTATCAAATAAATGATTTCATAGCAGAGTTAGGAGACAATTTTGAGAGCATCATGGATGCATATTTTGAGGAGTTCAGACAGAATATGCAGAATAGATATATAATTCCTAAATAATTGGTAGAAGACTACAAAGATGATGTTTGCTTCCTAGTTGACTGTGATAAAGTATACATCCTGGCAGTCAAACCTAGGGTTGCATGGGTGAAACCTCTTGNAAACCCATAGTTTATCAAATAAATGATTTCATAGCAGAGTTAGGAGACAATTTTGAGAGCATCATGGATGCATATTTTGAGGAGTTCAGACAGAATATGCAGAATAGATATATAATTCCTAAACAATTGGTAGAAGACTACAAAGATGATGTTTGCTTCCTAGTTGACTGTGATAAAGTATACATCCTGGCAGTCAAACCTAGGGTTGCATGGGTGAAACCTCTTGCATATGAGGTTAACATAGATGAGAACAAAGAAATCAATGAGGCTCTTGTGAATGAGCCTCTTGATCCCAAAGCACCATACTTTGGTACCTATGAAGAAGCCAAGAACAAAATTTCATTAGAAATTGAGATTCCTAAGATCTTTAAAAGAGGAAAGAAGAGGTTAGAGAAGTTTGGAAAGAAGTATGGCAAGACTTTAGACTCTCCTCCTTCTATCACTGAAAGCAAAGAAGATAAAATTAAGATAGAAGATGATGAACCTGAAAAGGAAGAGGAAGAGATAGAAGCAGAACCTCCTAAGAAGAAGAAGAAGAAGAAGAAGGTAACTCCCAAGCAGAAAATAAAGATATCTACCCCTGTCATCACTACAAGAAGATCTAGAAGGAAACTTATATTGCCTAAAGAAGATGAAGAAGAAGATATAGTCATATTCAAGAACCCCCGCCTACCTTTGAGAAGAAAGTTGAAGAACTAAGAGAAGGTAGTGGTATGAGTACTCTAAAATCATTGAAATATGCTTCCAGAACTAAGGATGAACAAAAGCAGATTGAGGAAGCAGTTGTAGAGAAAATGACAAAATGGAAGTATGATCCATCTGAATTGAAGAGTCATATGACTGGAGATCTATTCAAGGTAATATTTGTTCCCTGGAGCAATGCAGTCTGAACAGAAAAGGATATTAGAGAACATACCTTGAGGCAAGTCATGCCTACTATGACAAATAAAGAGGTAAAAGAGGCCATGACCAAATATGAAAACAATCACACTCCAAGGTTTAGGACTTTTCAAATATTGAACAAGAGAATAGAGGATGTGGTGCAGGCTACAACAAAGATATGGAAGATAGTCTTTGAAATCAAGGAAGAAGATAAGGCAGTGGTACCGAGTACAGACCCCAAGGTAAAGACTGATGATGTAGAACTACCTGAGGTGGAAACTATTGAAGAATCCAATGCATAACAGATAGCAGTAGAATTGATGGCATCCCTACCTCAATCACCTATATAGAACATCTTATCTATGGGCAAGGATAAGTCTACAGAATCTACATCTGGACTAGTAGGAACCGAGCATCAGGCTCCACCTACTACTGGGCAAAGCTTAACCGAGTCACAGAAGGTTACTGTGAATGTTTCTTCAGTGAGAATTGATGCTACAGTTGGTGCAGCAAAAGTTAATGATCCACTAGATACTGAAGTCAAGGATGATAGTGGAAAAGGTAAGGAAATTGTTCCTTCACCTAATCCCAAGATCAAAGGAAAAGAGAAGGAAACAAATATTGATGGTATTGATCTTGAGGAAGATATTGTGATTCCAAATTGGGATCTTTCCAACTTGACATTAGAACAAATGGATATACTAGGGGAGCTATGGAAGAAAAGAGCTACACAACAAAAGCTCTGAGCAGAAAAGAAGAGAAACAGAGTGCTAGAGGACATAAAAGGTATATTCCTAGATACAATAGAAATAGAAGTTGATGAGAATGACTCTATTTTGGATCAACTTGTCAATATAGTCCACAAGTTCAATAAAGATTTAAGTGGTCAAGAGAAACTACTGCAAAAGGCAGAAAGGAAGTTTGAAAATAAAGTTCTAGAGAATGTTGCAAGTAAGATTACAATTGACCAAGTGAAGCTAAACACTCTCATTAGCTCTCTAGAAACTACCGTAAATAATGTTGTTTCATTATTTGTAAAGTTGAGTGATACTTCCAACTTTACCATGGAAATCAAGATGGTGCAAGAGCACCTCTGCTACAAGACATTTTGAAATCTATAGGAAGTCTAAAGCTACAAGAAGACAAAATATTAAGTTATTCGAATCAAAATGTAAACATCAAATGCAAAATTAGAAATTTTGCAAGGATATGCCAAATGGTCATTTGTAACCGAATGGAATACAAAGGGTTATAGGGTAGGTGGACGGTTTTGTAACAGTCCACACATTATCTATATATGGACAACAATGTAATAAAATAAGAGGGAGTTTTTAGAGAATAGAGGTTACAGGAGATAGAGTAGGAATTGTGGAAAGAATTAGGCTCTCTAGCCTCCAGCCAGAGAGCCATTTTAATATGTATTCATTTGGAATTTAATGAAATGCATTCTTATGGAATCGGTGAATGTTTTGTTCAGATTTTGTTGAGACTTTTTCCTTATATCTCCTGCAACTCGTTTTATAGATTTTGTTATTAATGGATTTTATTATGTTGTTATGTTCTCTGTTTTGATTCCATTTCATGAAAGTACAGAACAATGATATATTTCGGGTTTTGTTTAAGAGTTTAATAGTTTTTGAATCGGGTTATTTATTACTATTGTGAAAGAAATATTAATTATGTTGGTTTGTTTATGTGACGGTTTTATTATAACAGCCCGGACTTGGGTCAGAGAGTGGTTGTTTTATTCAGCAAATATTTTATTTCAAATATGATTGTTAATTGATTCTAGAATGGTTTCTTTTCAAGAACCGTTACAGGCATGTTTTCTTATTCTATGATAGTGAAATGCAGTCTCTGTACGGGGGGCATAAATAATTATTGAATCATTGGATCTTACCAATTTTGGATATGTTGGGTAGATCTTAGTTTGGAACATTCTCACCGAAGCGATTTTGATAATGTTGACTGGTTCAAAAGTTATAGTCACCTGTGTTTGGGTCTATGTTGAAGACAATCAATAAAATAATTGTGTAGCCCATTTCTTATAATATACATGCTTTGAAGTTTCCATGGGTATTGATGATGGAGTAAGTCTGGTTCATTAATGGACGAATAATGGTGAGCTTCAGTTCAACAATGTTAATGGGAGGTAATGCTAAGTTTATATTGTTATTATCGAGTAGTAAAAGATGGTGAGTCTTTAATCTATCTTCATAGAGAAAGAGAAAGGATAATATGTAGATTTAAGAATGTTTCGATGCTCTCTACCAATCTCGATCTGTTAGAGCTCAAAATGCAAAAGTTGCTCGAGAAACTTTTGCAACTTCTTGACAAGAAGTTGCAAAATGAAGTTAGAATGGTTGTAACCACTCATTCTCGGTATATGAGCATGGATTTGATGTTTTTGAAAGGTTAATGAAGTTTTTAATTGCAGAACTTATTTTTTGTACTTCTGTACAGATGCTTGTGACTATATTTTTGTGATTCACAGTGCTTTCTGCCTTATGTACAGCTATGTATGGATTGGGCAAGGAGATCGGACCCCATGGGGGTGTAGTGTTTCAAGATAGCTTTCTTTTGCATATTTTAGTTTTCTTTTAAGTTATAGGAGTAGAGAGTTACAACTTAGGTTTAAGGTCACTGGTCTGTAAGTCCATTTGCAGAGTCACAATGCCAAAAATGGCTCTAATGTAAGCATCCACCGGTGGAAATGGCTGAAACCATAGGGGATGGATGGTTAGAGTCTGTACATAAGATTTTTTTTTCATTTTTTTTGTTGCAATGAAGTTTCTAGACCAAGAGTGGAGCCCTATGGCTAACTGTTAGGAACAGGTGAGCCTGGACAGGGTGAAGATGGATTTGGTTCAAGCACCATGATATTGGGGAAAAGACTTAGAGGAATTTGCAAAATCTATAGATAGTCTCCTTAAATTATTCAAAGGTGGGAGGAGGTGAAACGAAGTTTGAAGATCAATTTGGTGGCAATTGGTCAAGACTGGTCCAGAGGCCTAATTAATAGGCTGAAAACTAGGGCCTAATAGAAACTAGGGTTGTGGGTGCATCCAGAAGCTAGGATTTTGGATTCTGATAGGGTTGATGGATACCTTGAAGATTTTCAAGGTCTTATGTAGGTTTGTTTGGATATTTGAGAGCTTAAGCCCAAAAATAGTGAAATTTGTCCTACTAGGAAATAAGCCAATTAGGCCTCCTAGTGAATTTGACACCAATTGGATTGGTAAAGTATCTAGAAGTGTGGGAAAGGGTTCTAAACACCTTTGAATGGGCCAAGAACATAGAAAAGGGCCTAAGTGGATGTGTGGGAAGATCCTAAGCAATGGTTTGGGAGTCTAGGAGGAAATCTAGTGAAGAAGCCTAGGTAATTGAAGAGCTAGTTGGACTAGTTGAACCTAGGAGTGTTGGAATCTTCAACAAATCAACTATACCTTGGAGGAGAAGTTGATAGTGAGGATCTTGGAGATCCATATTGGAGAAGAACACAAGGAGAGCTAACCATTGGATGGTTAGGAGAGATTATGTGTACTTTGGGGAAAGAAATCGAGACTGAACTCCATTACTATGCAGGTCGGCTCAACACGAACATACACATGTGTATATGCATTCACCACCTTTTCAGATTTGAGCATGCATGTAAATAACGTTCACCACCTTTCCTATTTCCAAAACCGAGCTCGACATACAATGGCACCTCGACCTTGGTCTTTATATTATTTCAAACATTTAAATTTTCTTGGAACCATGTCTAGAAATGGAATATTTGTTAAATTGCATGGTAATGCAACCGAAAAAGGGTTTATAGGAAATTTGTAACCTTTTCTTCGAAAGGGAATGTAATCGGTCATAGGCAGGTGGGCGCTTTTGTAACTGTCCAAGATTCTATAAATGGACAGCACTATGTAATCGCAAGAGAGGAGTCGATAGAGGATATAGCTTTCAAGAGATAGTGTAAAAGAGTGGAGGAAGTATCGGGCTTCGGCCAGAGAGCTATTTAAAATTGTACCCATTTGGGTTTTTAATGGAATGTGTTTTTAATGGAATCAAACTTTGGTCTTTTAGATTTAGCTGAGTCATTCCATTATGCTTTATGTAGATTGTTTTCATAAGTTCCTGATGGACTGATTAATATATATGTTTCTATGTTTTGGGTTTGATAGTGTATCATAACCGTGATATGGTTTCTCGGTTTTAAATGTCATTTTATACAAGAACTTGACGATATAATGAAGCGGGTNAGCTGAGTCATTCCATTATGCTTTATGTAGATTGTTTTCATAAGTTCCTGATGGACTGATTAATATATATGTTTCTATGTTTTGGGTTTGATAGTGGATCATAACCGTGATATGGTTTCTCGGTTTTAAATGTCATTTTATACAAGAACTTGACGATATAATGAAGCGGGTTGAAGAGCTAATGGGTTATTAGATGTTTCAAGTTTCGGTTTTGATTCTTTGTTGAAAGAATGTACTTGTGGAA
This sequence comes from Thuja plicata, assembly GCA_018584345.1. Taxonomy (NCBI): domain Eukaryota; kingdom Viridiplantae; phylum Streptophyta; class Pinopsida; order Cupressales; family Cupressaceae; genus Thuja; species Thuja plicata. The sequence goes on from MU226102.1 coordinate 2,066,306, forward strand.
TGTCTCAGGTTTTATCAAATGACATTAAATGAATTCAGTCTGGTTATGTTTTGGGTTTTTGAGTTGTTCATGAACAATATCTAATAATCTGGTTTGTTTATATGCCGATTTTTATGCCAATCCCGATTGGGATGGAGGAAGTGGTTTATGTGATAGAGGAATGAAAGCCGAGTGGTATCTCTGGAATGGATGTTAAAACCCATAACAGTTTCCAAAGGAACCGTTGCATGCATCTTGTCGTGGTTTCGAATCATGCCCTTGCCTAGCGGCATGGTGGTAGCTCTGTTCACGCCGTGTGGGAGACCAAAGACCGATCTTGCGTTGGTTTCAGACCATGCAAGTACCATCGGAATGGTGGTGAAGTCAGTTAGTTAGTGCAGCCGCGTGGAAGTCGAGAGTTATATGTCTTGACAGTTACTTGGAAGAGAACCGAGGGATTATCGTTTGAAGCAGACCCACGAGAAAACTATGTTGCAGAGCTATTTGATATGGCCAAGTGACATTGAAGGCCCTTTCCAAAGACGACACTCAAGATTCCATTGAATGTCGAGCTCGGTTTTGGAAATAGGAAAGGTGGTGAACGTCATTTACATGTATGCTCGAATCTGAAAAGGTGGCGAACGCATATACACATGTGCATGTTCGTGTTGAGCCGACCTGCATAGTAATGGAGTTCAGTCTCGATCCGTGGGGAGGTAAAATGTATGTTGGTGAGATTACTATCAATGTGGATATTATTATATCGAAGTTGATGCATTATAATGTGAAGTTGGCAGTATTGTTATTAGGATAACAAGAGATTTAGAGCCTCTACGGCCTGTTTGTTTCGTGGAATTTGTGCATGCTTTGGTTCACCTGGAAGATGACTGAGAAGATGCAGATTCTGCGTTTGGTTTCAAAAAACTGGAATTGGAATTGGAATTTTGTTTTTGCACACATACACATATACACACACATGTATGTATATACATGTGTATTTTTACACACACGCGTGTATATATACA
>MU226102.1:2067409-2083565 GCA_018584345.1 Thuja plicata
TAAGCCGAAGAGGTTTCAGGCACGAGTGGGCCCGTATCGGGTTCCTAAAACGTCTATGGTGGCCTTCGCTGGTTGGTAGCTCGTAGGCTTCGTGCCTCGCTGGGTTGCCTCGCAGGTCTGAATCCTCTAACAAAAAAAAAAAATGGATACTCATACCTCCACGTGTTTAAAGATTACTATCTTTTGGTGCTTGATTACCTTCACAATCTGAAAGATTTGGTTGCTGAAACTTCCGAGGTCTTCCTTCTCTTCTAATTGCTACACCTTGCACACTCCTTAGTATATTCCCCTTCACCTCTTGTGGATATATCATACATATGACAGTTAAGAATTACAGCTGTGGTGGCTAAATTTTGAAAATGGCTTTCCCTAAATGACTAACATTTATTTGTCTTCTACATATTGAATGCAATAATGATGATTGTGATTGACAATAAATTTTATGAGTTTTTTTCAAAGAATGGTTAGAGTTCTTTGAATATACTTTGAATAGAGTTCTTTGAATATATTTTGAAGATCTTGAGTGGCGTTTATTTCCTTGTCTCCTTAGCAATTGCAGTTAGATCAATTGAAGGATCAGAAGATATGAAAGCATCATATTGAATGAACATCCTTTTGTAGCAATGGTTCTATTTCACAAATCTCCATTCTTTTCTTATACACGTCATCTATTTTCTCATTGCAACGCTATGCAAATTATGTGCCTTCCCATGGTCTCCATAGCTTGTATACCATAAAGGGAGTAAAATTGCTTAGTCAGTCACCATTTGGTGAATATTATATATTTTAAATCAAGGAGAGAACATATATAACTATATACTAGGGGTGGTTGCTAAATAATGTAACATAATATATTGCTAACTAACATGAGAATGGTAAGGTCGTGTTAGAATAAGTTGATACTCTAGAGAATGTTGTAGATTTGCTAATGAAGAGAATGATCACAGATAAGTTATCTTAGTGTGGGAGGGCCATGAGCCTTGTTGTTTATAATATTGTTTTAATTATACTTATGAATGTATTAACCATGCATAATATCAAGTGGGATAATAACATGATTAAAGTATCATTTACCATGCAATTTTATGTAAATTATTCATGTGTCTCCAACATTCTCAAGATAAGTGTCCTTACATACAGAGGATGTAACTAAAATAGCTTTTATAAATTAGACTAACTCATAGTGTTGGCGTTAGTTATTATTATGTTCATGAAGGAGGAATTGGTGATGACAATTACAATTTTATTTTTAGCAAATCTTTCAACTTAGGCATGAGAATTTAGTACCAGAGTGTCTGAAGAGTTATTGGTGGGTCCCATATTAGTTGGGTGATAATTTAAGATGCCTATCTTGGGATACAAAAAATTATGGTAGAGTTATGAGTCACGTATTCCATTTATTATAAGAATGTGGGCTCTTTTTAGTATTCACCACTCATTGGAAGTTACATTTACTATTCTTTGATGGGCCTCTTCATTTTGGACATAAGATTTTTAAACATTTTACTATGGTTTGGTGATACATTATTTTGGAAAATTATTTGTGATAATTTCTCTCCTATTTGTATGTAAGTTAGAAGCATGATATAGTAGTTTTATTAGATTGTTATATGGTACTTAGATTGTTATTTAGTACACAAATTCTATCGAGGTGTTGTTCTATTGTTTAAAGTGTCAGTGTGTTAATGTATCCTTTCTTTGAAGACCAATACTTTCTTATGTGGATTGTTTCCTTGAAAGGATTTCTCTACATAAATTATGTGTTACTTATGGTTTATTGATTTATCTCTTATTATTAATTTTAGACTATGATTATATGAATTATTCTATGATTGCAATATTTAGATTTTTTATAAAATAAAAATTATAAAAATATAGTTCGAACACATCATATCCTTATTCATCTTGGATTGTTAAATTAACTAATAGAACTTGTGACTATATTCAAACATGCTTATAGAAAGGATTTTACATGAAATATGCAATACAATTAACCTCACTTGTCTACTTATGAACTCACACCTCAAACCTTCAGTTCCACTGTTCAACATGCACTTCACTGTCCCATATTTTTTTCTCAACTATTTATGTTTCAAATTCATGCGCATTATCCTCATGAATACATGTTGTAAACTTTAACAACTTGTCACACACTAAACACCTATTATTTAAATAAAAAATTTATAGTAAAGATGGTTACCATCTCTATCACATATTAATAAATTTAACAAATCCTAGGATGATTTAGATAGTTGGACGGTACAAAAAACCTACAACATTTCATTTGTGTGTAAACTAGAATGAATATGATACAATAGTTCACAATACATAGAAAAATCCAAATGGTATTCAAGTAACAACATGTACTATGAATTTAAAAGGAAAATGATATGCAACCCATTTACAAGAATCATGAAACCTAAATGAGCCTTATAGAATTGATTGTACATTATTGCTTGGTTATATTCTAAGTAATGTTTGGGAGAAGGTAACATATGCTCTTGACAACTACATCTTATTCTTAAAAAATATTTTGCACAAGATGATACTTTAGTATTATAGTACTAAAATTGCTCAATTAAACTCCATGGAATCAATTAGCTTTCTATGGTGCATTGTGAAAGTCTTCCACTAAAAGCTTAAGTATCATTTAGAAGAGAATTATTTAGTATTGATCAAGTAAGATTAGTATGTTTGACAGGTTTTTTTATGGTTTATGCTAAACTCAAGCGAGGTTTGCAGATGTTTTTTAAGTTCATTGGACTCATTCAAAGATGATGGACCCAGACTTTCATTTTCTTTATGGTGGTGGTCCTCCTTTGAAACATATTTTGGAGATATATGTTGATTTTAAATATAGGAATACATTAATTTCAAATCTTACTTTTGAATATAAAGTAGTTGTTCAAGAGTGCATTTTGTATTTCAATTGGTTCGTGTGCAACATCACAAAGATCATCTTTAACCATATAGTATTAAATTGTGATATTAGTCTCATTAATAAGGGTTTTATTGGGTGATTGCAAGATTGCGATGAGCCAAATAGTGGCAATGAAGGAAAATCATGTGTAAGTGTTATCCAAAATGATGACTCTTTAAGATTATTATTATTATTTTAAATCTGATTAGTAAGTTCCTAATAAATATCCATTTTGTGAAAGAAATAGATGTTCCTTTCTTGTTTAATTACCCCCAACCCACAACTCCCAAATAGTCATAAGATTACATTAGAATTAGACTTGAGAGTTCCTAACTTACCCTTTAAATGTATAAATTAAAAGGTGTAAACATAAGTTATTTTTTTACTTTGCCATAAAACAAGAAAATATATCCAAAAGAACTCTAACCATTCTTAAAAGAAGAATATGTAATCCTTACAAAATTTGTTGACAATCACAATTATCATTATTCCATTCTAAATGGACAAAAAATAATAATTTGTCATTAGGGAAAGTCATTTTCAAAATTTAGCCACCATAGCTGTAATTCTTCACTGCCATATGTATCATACATCCACAAGAGGTGTAGGGGAATGTACCATGTCCATTATTGTTTTGGAAATTAACCAATCAAAAGTGCAAGTGTGTAGTAGCAATAAGAAAAGAAGAAGACCTCGGAAGTTTCAGCAACAAATCATTCTCAGACAAGCACCAAAAGATATTAATCCTTAAAAATGAGGAGATATCATATCCATTTTTATATTAATTTGCCTGCAATTTCAATGAAATGGAGGTATTTGTTTTTTGTTTTAGTGATAGAGAATGAGTTAGAAATGGGGATCAAGATCTTGATGGCAAATACAGACGAACGTTGAGATGGGTGGAAATCTATTTCTCCTAGGTTTCACCCACCACCTTGTCCATTTCCCTAGCCCTGTTTCTTTATAACCCTCTCTCCTCCTCACATCGTCACACCCAATGCAAATGCAAATTGTAATTGCAATTAAATTCTCGCTTTCTATGCCAGAGAAAGAGTAAGAGAAAATTTGGAGCAGCCATTAAAAACCATTCTCCATGGTTTGCCTTTTTCTAAGATCTATGCATTAACTCAGTCTAAGAAACATGTACTATAATGGTGGTGCTGCATTCTGGCCCCATAAAGTATTATGGTGAATTTGCTCTGCTCCTTTTAATTTTGTGGGCATTGGAGGTAGATTTAAACTAGAAAGCAAGTTAGAAAGGTGGTACTAGAGAAGAATGGCTGGGCCTGGGAGCTTGCGTTCTGGGAGCACCAGATTGTTAGAGGGTGACAAAGGATTAGGGTTGACATGGACTGGAAGCCTGCGTTCAGCGAGCACCAGACTGTTTGACAAATCAACAAGTGCTTTTGGGTCTCAACATCAACAGCAAGAGGATGACGAGGAGGCCCTCAGATGGGCTGCTTTGGAGAAACTTCCCACTTATGATCGCATAAGAACTTCCATTTTCAAACAGACTGAGGGAGATGATGAAATCCTTCGTCAAGTAGATGTAAGAAACATGGAGCTCGGCACAAGACAACAACTTCTTGACAGGCTTGTGAAGGCTGCCGACCAAGACAATGAACCCTTTTTGCAAAAACTCAGGGAAAGGATTGACAGGTACTAATTGTTCTTTTACTATTCAGTTTCTATCAGTGTTATTTGGGGATGCATTTTGGGTATAATTTGATCTATTTTGGAAAAAGGGATGTTCTGAAAACTCGAAAACTTTTGAAAATCTTTTTTATAAAATTGATGTTTAACACAAATTTTATATATTAAGATTCTAAAATATATAAGCATGTTTTATCCATATTTTCATTAAAAATTAAAAAATTTCTTATATTTTAAAATTTTCCTACTTTTTATATCGCTATCTCTATTGTCATCCCCTGTCCCAGAAATCTGGGGTAACATAGGTTTATATTCAATTGTGAATTGAATAAAACACAGAATAGTGGGCATGGATAGGTAATCGGTTTGTTTGTTGAAAGCAGGGTGGGGATTACATTGCCTGAGATAGAGGTACGCTTCGAGAAGCTCAATGTGGAAGCTGATGCATACATTGGAAGCAGGGCATTGCCTACGCTCTTCAACTATACAGCTAATATGGCCGAGGTATTCACCATTGCCAATTGAAATCCATACATATTCTTGATTCTCTATAGATTTTACTGACAAAGGATTTCTCATTGCCAGAGTATTTTGGAGTCGCTTCATTTGTATAAGAGCAATAAGAAAACTATGACGATTCTCAAGGATGTCAGCGGCGTCATAAAGCCTGGCAGGTGAAGAGAACAAATTGTTGCAATAACTTGTTAAAAAAATGGACAACTTCCAGGTGATTAACGAATGGATTTACTGCGTTATGCAGACTGACACTTCTTTTGGGTCCGCCCGGTGCTGGAAAGACTACTCTTCTCTTAGCTCTCACAGGAAAACTGGAGGCAGCACTAAGAGTTAGTATTGATCGGTCTTGATTTGTCTATTGCCATTTCAAAATCTAGAGGCAAAATGATAGTAGATTTTCATAATCTTTAATAATGTTGTTAGTATGTTTCTGGATATGATTTTGTATAAATTTTTAATATCAATGTTTCAGATCATATTTTATTATCAAATGCGAGAATTCAAAAATACAAAAGATTCTGATGATAGATTACAGAATATGATCTGAAAGATCATATTCTATCATTAGATGCGAGAATTCAAAAATACAAAAGATTCTGATGATAGATTATAGAATATGATCTGAAACTTTGATTTTTAAAACTCACACAATCATATCCAAAAATATACTAACAACAACAACAATATGAATTGTCTTTTAGAAACCCAGAGGCAAAATGAATATGAATTGAATCAAATGATGTGTGAATATACAAAATGAATATGAATTGAAGCAAATGATGTTTCTAACTTTCAGGTGCAAGGAGAAGTAACTTACAACGGGCATAGGATGTATGAATTTGTGGCGCAGAGAACGTCTGCTTATATTAGTCAGCATGATTTGCACATTGGAGAAATGACCGTGAGAGAGACCCTTGATTTCTCTGCTCGATGCCAAGGCGTGGCTGAAAGATATGGTAACTCTTGCCTGCTCTGCATAGTACATAGTCTCACTGAATGCTAATCACTTTGCATAGTACACGCTCACACTGAATAATACTAATTGCGTGGAATGTATTGGTTGCAGATGTGCTAAGTGAACTTTCGAGACGAGAGAAGGAGCAGGGGATCAAACCAGACCCTGACATTGATATCTTCATGAAGGTACTATAATTGATAATAGTCTGTACTTACAGTAAAGTCATGATAATTCAATTCACTTACAACTCTTCTTGACTTCTTTTGTGTAGGCTGCAGCTATGGAGGGACAGAAGTCCAGTATGCTAACAGACTATATTTTGAAGGTGAGATGATTTCATATGCCATGAGCATTAATGGTGCCAAGAGATAAGTTATTTGGCGAAGCATATCAATAGTCGATATAGCTAACTCTGTGTACCTGCAGATTCTGAAAGACAAATTGGATTTCGAATTTTTTGGGTTGTTTCTGTATTCGACTTATCTATTTATAGCTATTGTTCTGGCTTCTGAGTAGTAACAACATAAACTATGGGATTTGTTACATGTGCAAGGGTCAAAAACTGATCTCAAAGTGTTGTCAAATGCCTACTTAAAACTGTCCCAAATGCACAGACACCTCAAAATTTGCCAATGCTTCTATACAAATAATTATTCAAAAAAATTGTTAATACTTAGACACAAATGTCCTGCAAATAGTTATCATTGGAAAGTCAAATACTACTATTATAACATGAAGTAGTTGATACTCTTCCCCCTAAATGTGCCAAAAGATAGGTTAATATAACATCTCAATTAACGATGATTGTGGTTGTGGGCAGATTTTGGGGTTAGATGTATGCGGGGATACATTGGTGGGAGACGCTATGACAAGAGGGATATCAGGAGGTCAAAAGAAAAGGGTGACAACAGGGGAGATGATCGTTGGACCTGCAAAGGCATTTTTCATGGACGAGATCTCAACTGGTCTGGACAGCTCTACAACATTTCAGATTGTGCAGTGCTTGAGACAAATTGTTCACGTGTACAACACAACAATGGTGATTTCGCTCTTGCAACCTGCTCCTGAAACCTTTGATCTTTTCGACGATGTCATTTTACTCGCAGAAGGGCAAATTGTTTACCAGGGTCCCAGAGACTCAATTGTGGAATTTTTCGAGTCCGTGGGTTTTGCTTGCCCCGAAAGAAAAGGTGTTGCAGATTTCCTGCAAGAGGTATTTTCATCATGCTCTTCTCCAATGCCCATTGCATATTATTTCAACTTTTTCATATTTTTGCTAGTGTTTTTCATGCCCACCATCTGGCATTGACAGGTGACATCGAGAAAAGATCAAGAGCAGTACTGGATTAGAGAAAACCAAGTATACCATTACGTTCCTGTGAAGGAGTTTGCAGATGCATTTCAATCCTTTAAAGTTGGTGTGGAGCTGAAGTCGCAACTGGCCGTTCCATATGATAAAAGTAAAAGCCATCCCGCAGCTCTTACAACCAAAGACTATGGCTTAGGCAAAATGGAGCTTATTAAAGCTTGCGTTGACAGAGAGATTTTGCTGATGAAAAGAAGCTCTTTCATTTATATATTTAAGGTCTTCCAAGTAAGTCTACTGGCTCGATTTTCCACCATACATTATCAGTCTTGGACACTATAATTTTTCCCTTGGTTGATCCTGATGTTGTGCAATTTGTTGATCATTCCCAGATTACAACGATTGCGTTGATTACGCTCACAGTTTTCTTCCGCACAGAAATGGATGATAAAACAGAGGAGGGCGCCTCAATTTACTTTGGTGCTCTGTTTTTCACCCTGGTTAACATCATGTTCAACGGATTTATAGAGCTTTCTATCACGATGACTCGCCTTCCTGTGTTCTACAAGCAGAGAGATTCCAAGCTGTATCCGGCCTGGGCGTATTCACTTCCTACATGGGTCATGAGAGTTCCTCTCTCACTGTTGGAGTCTTCCATCTGGGTCATTCTCACCTACTATACCATTGGCTTTACCCCAAATCCTCAAAGGTATTGGATTCAAGACCAGTTATTTCGTCATGGCGCCATCAATTCAGTTCTCTATGACTCTAATCCATTCCCTCATGCAGGTTTTTTCGACAGTTTTTCCTCTTATTCGTCCTTCACCAAATGTCTCTCTCGCTTTTTCGTTTCATTGCTGCAGTCGGACGGAGTCAGCTTGTGGCAAACACATTTGGAACATTTGTACTCCTGATTGTATTAGTCCTTGGCGGATTCATTGTAGCCAGAGGTACCATACCATTGTCAACAAAATGAAATAGATACATCACATATAGAGAAACTAGAATGTAATCCAGACTTGAAATAATTTGACATTCTTCGCGGATCTTGTGTTTGCAGAGGACATCAAGCCCTGGTGGATATGGGGTTATTGGATATCTCCTCTCATGTATGCTCAAAATGCCATTGCAGTGAATGAATATCTATCAATGCGTTGGCTGAAGGTTAGGATCGTAACCGAGTTATAATTTATCCAGATCTGGAAGGGGCATTGATGTTTGTCTTGTGTTTCAGTTAAAAAATGTTATGATAATGTGATGGACCGGTTATTGTTGCAGCGCGGAACAAGCAATGAAATAATTGGCGTAGCAACGTTAGAAGCTCGTGGATTGTTTCCTGAAAGCTACTGGTATTGGATGACCATTGGAGTACTGGCAGGATACGCCGTTATCTTTAACTTGCTCTACACCCTTGCATTGGCGTATCTAGATCGTAAGTTGAATTCCTAAAATTCCCTTTCTCTTAATTGTATTGGGTAATTCAAATTATTCAAGAAAATGATGATCTGCCTGTCCATGTAAATCGCTACTTGTGAAGCTCTTGGGAGACCTCAAGCAGTGATCCCAGAAGAAGACGTAGAGGAAAGCCATACAGATAGACACACTCCACAAGAAATGAAAACTATCTCCTCAGCTGGAAGTAAGCTTGTTTGAAAGGTTTTTCTATGTTGTTTGAATCAAATTTGGAGTGGTTAAGAAGGGATTATTAGTAATGTTTCTAAGGTGGTGTGTTTGAACTTTGGTCACAGCAGGTAAAAAGGGAATGGTGTTGCCTTTCCAACCCTTGGCAATGGCATTCGAAAATGTCAGTTACTTCGTCGACATGCCTGCAGTATGCTCTCTCCCCTGCCGTCCCTCAATTTCATATATCTTAGTTCATTGGCTAAAACTATTGATAATGATAATTAGAAAGATATTTTTGGCAGCAAGTCAAAAATGGTGATATTGTTATTAGGATTCAACTTTGTAGTTTTTGAGAGATGGATTCTTGTAAACTACTACTCATGAAATATAGATCAATGAATTTAACTCAAAAATTACACAGTTGAAAGATGGGTTCTCGTGAACCACTACTAATGAAATATGAGTCAATGAGTTAGACTCAAAAACTATACAGTTAAGAGATAGGTTCTTATGAACAAAATAACCTGGGTCAATAAGTTTGACTAAAAAATTACACAGTTAAATCAGGAACTGCTCATAAAACATGAATGAATAAATTTGATTTAACTGCTCATAAAACATGAATGAATAAATTTGGCTCAAAACTTCAATTCTGATATATTCAGAAGAGAAACTGTGTTGTTGTATGTAGGAAATGAAGCAGCAGGGAGTTACAGAGGATAGACTCCAACTATTGCGTGAAGTGAGTGGGTCCTTTCGGCCTGGCGTGCTCACTTGTTTGATGGGGGTGAGTGGAGCAGGGAAGACAACATTGATGGATGTTCTTGCAGGAAGAAAAACAGGGGGATACATTGAAGGATCCATCACTATCTCTGGTTATCCAAAACAACAAGAAACTTTTGCTCGCATTTCTGGTTACTGTGAGCAGAATGACATCCATTCTCCCTATGTTACAGTTTACGAGTCCCTCGTTTATTCTGCTTGGCTTCGTCTTCCGAAGGAGGTTGATCCTCAAGCAAGAAAGGTAGATAATTGCATTCTCTGTCCAAGCTTGTAATTGTACTGTGGGTAGGTGAGGTTTATCAAAAATGAAGTAGGGTGTTTTCAAAAATGAGCAAAGTTTTGTGGAATGTTTTTTTATTGCAGGCATTCGTGGATGAAGTGATGGAGCTGGTTGAGTTGAACAATCTGAGAGAATCACTGGTTGGGCTCCCTGGAGTGAATGGGCTTTCCACAGAGCAACGCAAGAGACTGACAATTGCAGTTGAATTGGTGGCAAATCCTTCCATCATTTTCATGGACGAGCCAACATCAGGTTTGGATGCTAGAGCTGCTGCCATTGTTATGAGAACTGTGCGAAACACTGTGGATACAGGAAGAACTGTTGTCTGCACCATCCACCAACCTAGCATTGATATTTTTGAAGCCTTTGATGAGGTGGGTGTGGGTAAATTGCCCAAATTATAGATCTAGGTAGTTCAATCATAGGTGCTCCAGAGATTTCATCTGAGCAGGCACCTAATTAATCAAATTCAAATGCGGATCTCTGCAGCTTGTGTTGATGAAGCGTGGAGGGCAGATGATATATGTGGGACCTCTTGGTCGCCAGTCTCAAACCCTAATCGACTACTTCGAGTCCACAAAAGGAGTTCCTTACATCACACCAGGATACAACCCTGCCACGTGGATGCTTGAAGCCAGCTCTGTGGGTTCAGAAATGCGTTTGGAAGTAGATTTTGCAGAAATATATCGATCTTCATCCTTATACAAGTAGGAATTTTGTTTACTCACTTGAACTGGGTATAAGATAAATAGAATCTAGTTATACGGATTTAACAATGGACTCCAAATATTAATGAGTGCAGGCAAAACCAAGCTTTGATAAAGGAAATCAGTACACCTGCTCCAGGCTCCCAAGATTTGTACTTTGAGTCACAGTTTTCACAGCCTTTTTTCATTCAAATAGTAGCCTGTCTATGGAAACAACACCTGTCATATTGGAGAAATCCACAGTACAACGTTGTTAGATTCTTCTTCACTCTAGTCTGTGCTGTGTTGTTCGGCACCATCTTTTGGAACATGGGGAGTAAGATGTAAGTTACATGGCTAGTACAATTTTCATTTGATCTATACTGATTTTTACTTGGAAATTGATTTGGGTCATAATTTATACAATTGCAGAAAGAAGCAACAAGATGTGTTGAATGCAATGGGATCAATGTTTGCTGCAATTGTGTTCATTGGAGTGAACAATGCTACTTCTATTCAACCAGTGGTTGAAGTTGAAAGAACTGTTTTCTATCGAGAAAAAGCAGCAGGAATGTACTCACCCCTTCCTTATGCTTTCGCTCAAGTAAGGAATAATCTTTCATACTCCTCCTTCAATGAAGTCTAGATGTAACAAAGTAGTTTCTAGTCTTGATGCAACAAAGTAGTTTTTGAAGAAAAAACATGCATTTCTCAAATTTCTTGATGATATTGTAATGAGAAACATTGACAATGATGGGGTTTATGTTGCAGATATTGATCGAGCTACCTTACGTATTTCTCCAATCAGTCATGTATGGACTTATAGTTTATGCAATGATCGACTTTAACTGGATAGCAACCAAATTCCTTTGGTTCTTCTTTTTCATGTTTTTCACTTTCCTCTACCACACATATTATGGGATGATGACAGTAGCTCTCACTCCAAATGCCACCATTGCTGCAATTGTCTCCTCTGGCTTCTATGGCATTTGGATGCTTTTCTCTGGATTTCTAGTTCCACGACCTGTAAGTAGTTCATATTTTTTCTCTAAATTTTACTTCAACCTCTTATAATACCAAGGAAAAGGGGTATTTTCTTGTTGAATTATAATACCAAGGAAAAAGGGTATTTTCTTGTTGAATATATATATATAATGGGTGGTGTTTTGTAATTGAATGCAGAGAATCCCAGTGTGGTGGAGATGGTACTATTGGGGATGCCCCTATGCATGGACTTTGTATGGTTTGATCACATCTCAGTATGGGGACATCTCTAATCCAATGACCCTTTCAGGAAGTGAGGAAATCCAACCGTTGGACAAGTTCTTAGAGAGCTACTTTGGATTTAAGCATGACTTCTTAGGACCTGTTGCAATTGTGATTGTGGGTATGGTCTTTCTCTTTGCCTTCGTCTTCGCCTGGGCCATTCGCAATATCAACTTTCAATCTAGATGACCACTCACAAGCCAACTCAATCCCAGCCCATGTGCCAAAATCATATTAAACCAAAAAAAAAAATATTCTACTTGTTTGTATTTGCTCATTTCAATATTGTATTTTGTCCAAAAACTACTAGAATATAGTTTAGTTATTCCAAGAAATAATTCTTTATTTAAATCTAGACAAGTGTATTGTATTGCTTACATAAATCTAGACAAGTGTATTGTATAGCTTACAAAATGCAAAGTTGAAAAATAAGTCACCATACAAATTTTGTGGTGTCAACTAAATTGTTGTTGAACTACCTATGCTTCATTGTTGGTATAATATATGTATTTTCGTCTATGTTTAATCATTTGTTGAATGAAACTTATAAATTGAACATATAAATTTTATTACAATAGAAGAAAAATATCGATATACTCCAAATGAAAAAACTATAGAGCTCTATAGAATAATATGACATAATAATTAGTAATTTAGCTTTCTCCCTATTGAGGTATTGCTTCTATTTATATATGCTTCACCATGTCATACAAGATTCTAGGCCTTACCATTAAACTTCTACCTCCTATATGATATAAATGCAAGGTAAACATTTCATATTCAAGTTACATGTGCTATGTGCAAATAATACAATGATAATTATACTTATATTGGCAACTCATAGGAACATCTAACATCTTGATGTTACAACTTAGTTAGATTATGGGATAATGTGGTATACTAGATCCAATTCAACTCTTCAAAGTTTATGAGAGGGCACATCATCCTTCCTAATGATATTACTTTGACCATTTCACACCTAGACTACAATTGAAAGATCAATTCTTTCTCATGTTGCATAAAATCAAGTATCTTACATGTCTTTTCCTAAAATTGGTAAATTCTATGTGTGAGTTCTTCTTCAAGGAATAAAAGTAACTATCATTCACATGTAAGAGAAAATATTATTATGATAACATATTACATAGATGGCATAGTCATATCTCTCTCGTCCCTCCTAAAGAGGGATCTCATGGAGGATATACCTAATTACTAATAAGAGTCAAATGTAGAAGCCGCATATTTAAGTTGACCACCATGAGCTCCACAAAATGTTCTTATGCTATAACTTTTTTTTACTATGTGAAACAAAAAATTTCATTAGAATAATGCATTAACAAAAATTATTTTTTCTATCCACCACATAAATAAAAATTCTCTAGCTTTATAATTCCTTGCCTTGTAAGTTGTTCAAACTTTAAGACTCCACTAAAGTTGAACCTTACATGTGTGATCAACATTGAATTCTTTAACAACAGTTATGCATAATAATAATTTTTATGACAAACAACTTAATTTTAAATTGACTAGGCTTTTCTTTTTCAAAAGGATCTAGAAAAGACACAATTTTAAATAAAAAAGGGAATTATCCTCTCTTTTTTCATGTTCAATGAACAACTTTAAAATGATTCAAATAAAGATATTATTTTACATCAAGTAACATTTTATTTCACAATTTCAAATTGGTATTAAAGTAAGTAAATATTTCTATGAGCATTACCAATTAAATTGCATAATTCAAATTTAAATCATCAATTGGCTTTAGCCATTTCAATGAAAACATGCATTCATATTAAATTGTGTGTGTCTATCACATCACATCAATCACTTCTAGAAGGCTAGGTAACCCTTGCATCAATCATGTTCTCATCTTCACCCTTGTCCATGCACTCATAAAACTTCAAGTTGCATTTGTAACATTAGTACCCATAATCAATAATCATAAATTAAATTTACTTGCATTTGGAAATAACATGGAATAATTAATCATTCAATAATCAATATTAAAAAATACATATGTTATCAATAGTTGATATCCATTTATTATCCTAATTAGTGCAATCAAGTTTATAGTACTCTTTTTAATTAAGTCCATGCAAATTTAGGTTATGATATAATCTTCTTTAGTTCAAGACAAATTTGGCAAGTTGAGAGTTTCCACACATTAACCATACCTCCTCTATACTAAATCTTCAATACATATAGACTTAAGGAGTTTCAAAATAATCACAAACAATATTGTGGGTTTCGTAGTCTCAAAATACCTTGGTAAAAAAATTTATAACTCACTATACAAGAGTGATCTCGAAAATAAAAACTAACTTGTCTTACACACTAACATGTCATAGATGTTGTCATAAGATGCCATTAAGATTACTTTATCTTTCTTAATTGCTCAATGAGTGCACTAAATGCATTTCCATTACCTGTTTCGAGAAAATGCTCCATAACTCTCAATATTTAACTTAATTTTGTAACATCACTTATTTAATGTCATTACAAAAACAACTCTATTTATCAACACAAAATAATCTCTCACAACTCTTCATGGCTATAAAAGTCACTCATTCCTAGAAAATTAAAGGCCCAACATAATATATAGGGATTTTAATTTAATATCATACTATCCTTAAGTAATCCCACTTGACATTTTGCATTGCAATGACAAAAAAATAAAGATTGAAATGAATCAAATGCTAGATATAAGGAATGGGATCTTCTTATACCAAGATAACTTATCCATGCCCATTGGTTTCATATGTGAGTCTGCAACATTATCTAAGTGTCAATGTTTTAAATTACGATCTTACCAATCTTGACCTTCTCATAAGAAATGATGCTAAACATCAATTTGTTTCATATAAGTATGATGTATAGGATTATTTAAAAAACAAAAAATATGATGACTATCACATCTAATCTAAGCCACTTGCAGTAAAAAGTGATTTTTGAACACAGTCTTTGCAATCAATTAGCATCTTTACAAACATGTTAGCAAACATGTAATTTACTTCAATAATGGAAAAAATAGCCATGGACTATCTCTTACTCATCTAACTTACAACACCACTAATCGAGGAGAATATATAGCCACTAGTGGACCTTTGACTATCTAAGTACTTTGGGCATGTACACCAAGATTGTGAACAAAAAGTGTCCTCTCACAAAAAACCCCCAAAAATGACACTGACATGCTCGGATTATTTGAAAATTCAAATCACTCGAATGCATTATGGTTTAGAAAATTTGACCCATTAAGCATATGTGGTTTTTAAAATAAAACCATGAGTGTGACTTTTTAAATAAAAACTACAACGACGGTTTTAAAAATAAAACCACAAGTGTGGTTCAACATTAAAAACCACGATCAGGAATCTTAAAAATCCATAACTTGAGTGTGGTTTTGTGACCATATATTTTTTTAAAGTGATTGACACCAAAGAAACAACAAACATCCTAAAAAAACAAATAAATCGGTTTGTATTTTTGTTGTTATCAACCAAGTTAAGGTGCCACAACATTGAAGAGGAAACTGACCATCTTGAGCATGAACCCAACTGCGCAAAGATGTATGTCTTGCAACTCTTCTTGGTGCAGAGCACCCTAGGGTTTAGCTCAAAACCCTAGCCCCAACAATTTTGAACAAGTTTTGATACAAGTCTTCTAACGAGCAAGTCATGATTTGCATTGTCGCTCAGTCGCAGAGCCAGCAGCGAGCAGAAAGGTAATGCATCGCACACTCGCGAGCTAATTAAAAGTTAAGTCTTATAGTGAGCGAGTGCGCGACGAGGAGCTCATCGCAAGCTCGCGAGTCAATTCGCAGGCAGAGAAAAATCGGTGTGACAACGCGATTGGCGCTTAATCGCTCAGTCGCCGAGAAGCAAACAGCTAAGTGGATGTGCGAGTGAGCGACACCTTGTGCATCGCAAGGTCGCAGGTGACTTGACGGTTAAGTGAAAAGCATGACGAGTGTGCGACGAGCATTGGATCGCTCAGTCGCAAGGCAACGGTCAGCTCGGGGAAGCGCATAACGAGTGTGCGACGGGTGATCATCGCTCGGTCGCAGAAGAAAAGACAGCTCGTCTCCAGACAGTGCGATAGCGCGACACGAGCTCATCGCTCGGTCGCAAAGCAAGAGGCAACTCGAGGGAGAACAGTGCGAGTA
>MU226102.1:2112887-2123277 GCA_018584345.1 Thuja plicata
AATAGAGCGACCCTCTGACTGAGTGTCATGAGCATCCTCTAGACATGAAGCAACAACTAACCTCTGCAAATTTAGTGCAACAATTGGTTATGTATATGTGCATATATAATTATGTAAAGTATTTAAAACATATAAATATACTTACATGTACACACACATTTAAAAGTATATTTAAAACTTACCTGACCACTAGTAGGTGTCACATCCACCAAATCTCTCCTGTGAACATGCTTAGAGCCCACACTGGAGGTAATATGCTCTGTTAATTGTGCCTACAAAATATTATACATCTACGTATATCAGTATGTACGTGACTACAATTTATTATTCACTATAAATGAAAAACTGAAATAAGTGTATATTGATGTTAAAAAGAAATCAAATTAAATACATGGGTCTCAAGAACATGAGGATCATCAGTGCGCACCAACGTATCATTGATAGAAGTTGTATCACTCGCACAATCTCCAGTCTGAAACCTCTCTAGTAATGAAGAGTGTAGTGGGGTGTGTAGCTAAGAGGGGAGTGGTGTAGAGTCAGAATCTAGATGTAATAACATATCCATAAAGAATCCTATATGAATTCCAGTGTCGATCTGACTCAACCCTCGCAGTTTCTCATCAAATGCCTCTATGCCCTCAGCTGTGATGCAGACATCTCCAACTCATGTCACTGGCTCTGCAGCTGCAAAGTGATCTGTGGGTGCAGAGTGTTGTGAACTATTTTGTGTATAACTCAATGTTGTGTCCTAGTTTGGTGGAACTACAAGGCCATGTGTAAATCTTATTACATCTCTAACAGACTCTATTGATATCCTCTGCATGTCTGCAATATAGGAATATGACTGTAGAAGATCCTCCAAAAAATAAAGTGCCACATCCAAGTGGTGTTGTTGTCCAGAAAGTGCTCATATCACGCTTTATGTATGAATACCTGCAACTATATATGTCTCATTGTTGGAGCCTGTAGGTGTAGATGATGCCTCAAAAGATGATCTTGGTCGGCTTGGTCTAGTCAAAATACATCTGTTGAGTGTGTCAAAAGTAATGGCGGTGGTTGCAGTTGTAATCTTCCCTATCTTGTCAACTACTTCCCTCTGGGAAGCAATGATAACTCTATCAGCAGTTGCAACCATCACTAGTACCACAGTCTGAGTCTAATGCCCAACCAACTATCTAGGAGTAGGTACAACTTGATCATCCCTGTGATATGCATCAGGATCAGTAACTTTGCCACACCCCTGTCCAAAATATCCATAAAGACCTAGATAGTTGACGCTGAGACCCAAATAGAAATCAACATACAACTACTGGAAAAAATATAATGGAATCTCGTCATTATTAGGATAACGACCATGTGTTGCAAGGAATTGAGGGTATATCATGCAAGATATATGAGGAACTACGCATTGCGTAAACTGATATACCCTCACCTTCGCCTTCCCATCATAAAATGGGAAGACCTCTCATTTGATGATCTCCTTGGGGACATGCCTCTGGACCATCTCTAAGGATACATTGCCCGATACCTTAGCTCTCAACTTTCAAAAATAGTCTCAGTAACTCGTGGATTAAATGAAGAATGATATGTCAACCTCACAATCATATCCTGGAGACTCCTCAATATACTAGTACATATATCTTTGTGCAAACCCTCCTCTGATCTACTGATCGAATCTCGTAGTCAGCCAATCTCTGTGTGAGCACTCTGACATATGGTCGCAATATCAAGAACGGGAGGTGGAACATGGTGTGCACCAACATCAAGTGCCTGACCCTCAAGTACATCACCTTGAGGTACATCCTAATGTACATTGTGTGTGGCCATCTAGGGGTAACATGTACATTAAATGTAAAAAATTAAGTGCATTACAAATGCATGTAAAATAGAAACTAATATTAAAATCTAAAATTATACATGTACAATTCTAAATAATGGATATAAGAATATGAGAGAGAGAGGACGTATAAATAAATTTAAATATCTAACTAGACGTACATGTATATATGTCATAATATGCCTCACTAAGGGGTCTTGAGGGTATTTATGTCCTATTAAGGGTCTTATGTCATGATAGGTTCTATTAAGTCGTAATAGTTCCTACTATGTCTTAAGGGCTTTTATGTCACAATAGAGGGGTTGTTAAGAAATCTTGTCATAAAATATCCTACTAAGGGGTCCTGGGTGTCTTAAGGGGCCCTAGGTGTCTTAAAAGATATTAGGGTGTACTAAGGATTTAAGGTTTAAGGTTTAGGGTTTAGGGTCAGGTATCATGTCATAATAGGTCCTATTAAGGGTCTTATGTATTGATAGGTTCTATTAAGTCGTAATAGGTCCTACTATGTCTCAAGGGGTTTTATGTCATAAAAGAGGGGTTGTTAAGAAATCTTATGTCATAAAAGATCCTACTAAGGGGTCCTCGGTATCTTAAGTGTCCCTAGGTGTCTTAAAGGTATTAGGATGTACTAAGGGGCCCTAGGTATTACGATTAAATATGCCTATGTAATCATAGTTTGAAGTAAGTATTTTCTCTCAAGTATACATGACATTGGAAACATCTATAATATATACTCAACACTTAAACATATCAGAAAGAAATTTAAACATCTAACTATACATCTAAACATCTAGCAGAAATCATTTTAAACATTTAAACAAAAACCACTTGAAACATCTAAACATCAAACAAAAAGCAATTTAAACATTTAAACATCTTGTAATAGGTTATCTAATGAAGGGTTTCATGTCCCAGTAGGTCCTACTAAGGGTCTTATGTCCTGCTAAGGGTTCTTAAGGGGTTTAATGTCATAATTTAGAAGGTGTGTAAGGAATCTTATGTCACAAAAGGTCCTACTAAGGGGTCCTAGGTGTCTTAATGGGCCTTATGTGTCTAAAATGTTCCTATGATTTACTAGGGGGTCCTAGGTTAACATTTTAACATCTAACTATACATGTATAACATTTATACAAAATATTGGAAACATTTAGAACATATACATAACATTTAAACATGTATCAGAAAGCAATTTAAACATTTAAACATCTAAATATACATATGTATAACATTTAAATATATGTAGCATTGGAGTCAAAATGGGTCTAAGGATGCAGTAAGATGCATCAAAGGGTTCTCAGTTTCTTACAGGGTTAAGAGATGTCCTAGGATGTATTAAGGCATCATATAATGTGTTAAGAGGTCCTAGGATGTAATGAGGGGTCCTAGGAGAGAGAGAGAGAGAGAGAGAGAGAGAGAGAGAGAGAGAGAGAGAGAGAGAGAGAGAGAGAGAGAGAGAGAGAGAGAGTAACTATATTTTTAAAACAATTTGTAAAGTATAATTATAAACAATTATAAATTACTGGAAATGAAAACTATTGATATAACTAAATATTAAAAATAATTTAAAAAAAAACATTTTCAAACATTTTCTAGGCAGTTTTTAGCAATGTTTTTCTAATATTATCTAATTACAAATTTTCCAAGTACATATTTCTAACGTTATCTAATAGTTTTTTTTCAATTAACAACTATTGAAAACAAAAAACAAAATAAGATAATTGAAAAACATATAATTTACAATAAAAAGTTAAACAAAAAGGAAGAATTAAGTGCTCCTGGTATCAATGACGACTAGAAGAGGTTGAAAGTGGTTACAAAATGTTGATGTCAGTATGGGTTGTCACCGGGTTCGCTCTGACGCCTGGGGTCCATGAGCACAGTAACTGTGTTTTGTGAAAATGATTGTTATCGTCAGAAATTTAAAGAAAATCCAGCCAAATGGGTCTTCGGGTAAAGGGGTCCTTCACCCGAAGATCCACATGTAGGGGTATTCAGGCAAAGGCCTGAATCCCCTTCCTCCAAAGATTCATCTTCACCCAAAGAAGTTGAAAATGGAAAAAAAAAAATCACGCCCAATTTTCATTCGTGCCCAAAAGTGGGACAAATTATTGTGAGATTACCCTTGCCAAAATTTGTGGGGATACGTCCAACCCCTACAACAAAGGCATGCCAGGGAAATCATGTTGGGTTGGGTTTCGTCATAGGCACCCTTATTTGACTATAAGAACAAATGAAGGAGTGGAAAACAATCAAGCAGTTATGCTACGACCGTCTATTGTGTCACCATTCTATGACAACTTGGAGAACATCTACAACTTGAATCACTAAGGATCTAGCAAAATTTGGAATTGTGACGAGACTGGTGTTCAAGCTGGCAGGAACTATGGAATGAGAGTGATTGCTAGATTGGGATAGAGATGTGTACCCCACTTGATATCAAAAAGTAGAGAGTGGATCACAGTTTTGGCTTGTGTTAGTGCATTTGGGCTGAGTATTCCTGGGTTTTACTTGTTCAAAGCATGGCGTGTCACAAGCATGCATGGATGATAAAGGAATTGTTTCTTAATTGGTTACAAAATTTTGCAACATCCATCCCTAGAAGGGTTTCATCGACTAATAGGGACCTTCTTATCTTTATGGTCATGGCATCCATGTGTCCTTCAAAACAATTGAAGAAGCAAATCACTTAGGAATTGAATTGCTAACACTACCCACTCATACCACCATAGGATACAACCATTAGATGTCAATGTTTTCTCTCCTTTCAAGAATTATTTCAAACAACAAAGAACTACATGGAAGTCAAATAAACCCCACATTGAAATTGGACAAGAAGAGTTAGCAACTCTAGCAAGTAAGGCATTCAAGCAAGTAAGGCATTCAAGCAAGCAATGAAACCCTGGAACATTATTAATGGGTTCCGTAGGATTGGAATTTGGCCACCAAATAGGCCTGCACTGGACAAGGATATGAGGCCAAGTGAGTCATTTGATGTTCAAGAAGAAGTGTGAATCACTGGAACAAAGGATGACGGAGTTACATTGGAGACTGCACCGGAACACATTGCAGCAGAGGCCTTCATGCATTTGGTAGGAAACACTGAAGAAACAATTAATATATTTGTGCAAACTTACCCACCCAGTAAGACAATGCAGAGGGTTTTTTAATCATATCACAGTTACCTCCAACATCACCTGCTTTCATTTTATCTCATGCATTGGGGTTTCTTGTGTCATGATTTTTTCAAATGCCTTTCATTTCATTAAATTTTTTACTATTTGGTATATGTCATGGAGGGTTTTATTTTGTTGTTAAATGATTATCCTTATGCATGAAGGGTTACATTAAAATGGTGCAATCTGCTACTTCATATATGTACATGTATACATAATCCCTTCATTAAAATGGTACAATCTGCCACTTTGTATATTTATATGTACACATAAATATGTATATGCATACACAATTATATATACATATACATAAATTTGTATATGTATTGACCAATTTCATTTTGTTATTTATTGGTTATCCTTATGAATAAAGGGTTACATTAAAATGATGAAATCTACTTCTTCATACGTGCATTTTGCTTTGTTTTGTCATCAATTTTCCAAATAGCCTTTAATGATTATTTGTATGCATAATTGTGTACATTTATGTATGCGTAACTATATTGTAAATGTATGCATAACTATAAATGTAGCCATGTATACTGCATACATAAGGAGTATACACATGTATATTATATAGAGAACTACATAACCCCAAATGTGTAGATAATTATACTATAAATGTATGCATAATTATAAATGTATCCATGTATATTGCATACATACATATGTATACACATATATATTGTACACATAACTACATAATCGCCAAATGTGTTAAAAGATTTGGTTTTTAGGGTTCCACAATGTTTGGACATGTGTATAGGACAAGGCATGTACCTAGTCTATAGTGGACATAATAGGGACATGAGAGATTCAGTGCCCACACTTTCCTAATGAAAAATTGAAACATGTGAACATACCCATATGCTTAAACACTTGCAATGAGGTACATTGTAATTTTGAAATTGGGTTTTACTATTAATTACATGTATACATAATTATCTATACATATGCTCGCCCCTTATAATAGTAGGGCCCTCCTCTATCAAGCGCAGGGGGACCGACATTCACCGAGGGAGGGTGTAGGAGCATGCAAGCTGAATGTAAGAATAACCCCTAAAATTCTATGGGACCGTCCTGCAAAGTTCTATGGGCCCATGTACATTATTATGTATACATATACATAATTATATACATATATATATATATACATAATTATGTATACATGTACACTATTATGTATATATATACATAGTTATATATACATGTAGATAATTATGTTTAAATGTATACGTATAAATTTTGTATTAAGGGTTACATTAAAATGTTGTGGCCATGTGTGCACAATTACATATATATTTTATTGAGCTCTACAACTGTTTCAACTCTCCTCTGCAACCTCAAGGCAATGTTGTGCTCATGAAGCATGCTTCCTTTCTTGTATGCATGATGATGAAATCAATCAATGATTCTCTCAATGTCGTCCATTTCATTAAAATGTTCAGTATTTGGTATATGCGGTGAAGGGTTTCATTTTGTTGTTAAATGATTATCCCGATGTAGGTAAACTGAGATTCATGGCACCAGGTAAAGGTGAGGGCAGAGGTAGAGGTAGAGGTAGAGGTAGAAAGGGAAAGACATTAGAAGGAAGGAAAAGTCCCAAAGAGAATGAGGTAGGAGGAAGAGGTAGAGGTAGAGGTAGAGGAGTTAAAGTGACTTGAGTACACTTCACAGATCCAATGGATACAATCCCCAACGAAGAAATTCATCTTTCAGATAAGAGACAAGAAACAAATATTAGATGTGAGAATCACCCTAATGTGCATGCAGAGCCTATTGTTGAATGTGTTGAACCTATAAGACAGTCAAATCTAAGAGGAAAATGGTCGAAACATGAAATGATACAAGCAATTACCTGTGTATAAGAGAAGGGGATGTCAATCAAAGCTGCAATAATCAAGTTTGGTATCCCTAATACCCGATTGAGGTAATGGCTAATAGGGGTTACAACAATGACTGATAGAGGACCACATACCATGCTATCTGAAAACGAGGAGGTTAAAATTGTTCAATGGTAAAAGGAAATGATAGAAATTGGGCATAGTCTGTTGATCAATCAACTACAAACAATTGTTGCCCAAATTTATGGGAGTAGGCCCAATCCCTTCAACAAAGGTATGCCAGGGAAATCATGGTGGGTTGGGTTTCATCATAGGCACCCTGATTTGACTATGAGAACAACTGAAGGAGTGGAAAATGACTGAGAATTTATGCTACGATCTTCTATTGTGTCACCATTATATGACAACTTGGGGAACATTTACAACTTGAATCATTATGGATTTACTAGAATTTGGAATTGCGATGAGACTGGTGTTCAAACTGGCAGGAATTGTGGAATGAGAGCAATTTCTAGATTGGGGCAGAGATGTGTACCCCACCTAATATCAAAATGTAGAGAATGGATCATAGTTTTGGCTTTTATTAGTGCATGTGGGCTGAGTATTCCTGGGTTTTACTTGTTAAAGCAAAGATGTACATCAAAAATTGCATAGAAAACTATAAGGTAGGTGCATGCATGGTGTGTCACAAGCATGCATGGATGACAAATGAATTTTTTCTTAATTGGTTACAATATTTTGCAACATCCACACCTAGAGGGGTTTCACCGACTAATAGGGCCCTTCTTATCTTTGATGGTCATGGTACCCATGTGGCCTTCAAAACAATTGAATAAGTGGAGCACTTAGGAATTGACTTGCTAACACTGCCTGCTCATACCACCATAGGCTACAACCATTGGATGTCAATGTTTTCTCTCCTTTCAAGAATTACTTCAAACAACAAAGAACTACATGGATGTCAAATAACCCCCAAATTGAAATTGGCCAAGAAGAGTTAGCAACTCTTGTAAGTAAGACATTCAAGCAAGCAATGACACCATGAAACATCATGAGCGGGTTCTGTAGGACTGAAATTTGATCACTAAATAGGCCTGCACTGGACAAGGATATGAGGCCAAGTGAGGCATTTGATGTTCAAGAAGAAGTGCAAACCACCAGAATAGAGGATGGCTCAGTTACATTGGAGACTGCACCAAAACACATTGCAACATAGGCCTTCATGCATTTGGTGAGGTACACTGAAGAAGCAATTAAAATATTTTTGCAAACTGACCCACCCAATAAATACAATGCAAAGGGTTCAGTTCAAGGTATGGAAACCACATCAATTAAAGGTGTCATTGATCCACCATAGACCAACGAATTATATATCCCTGTTATGCAAGAAACATCCAATGAAGGTATGGAAACCACATCAACAAGTCTCAGTCTTGCAAAACAAGTTGTCCAACTAGAGTGAGTTGCAAAATCAACCACCAATTTTGGAGTGCAGACAAATTTTAGGACATAAGAGGTCACCCTTTCCATGCCAACCCCCTAGAAATTGATCCTGCAGATGTAATACATTACTTCACCAATGCAAGGAATTCAGATAATGATAATGATACATATTATGAAGATGAAAATAATAAAAGCAATGAAGAAGATGATTACGTGTCGTGCACCCAATAGGATGGGCAACAAGTCTTAGCATCAACAAGCCAATTCTTGAGACTTCCAGTGAAGCGGGTGACTCCATCATAGGGAGGTTAGAAAGGAGTGCTTCACCTTAATAGATAGTCCCAAATTTTGACATCCAATGACTACATTCAATTACTCAATGTCCAAGAGGCACAAGGGATGATGAATGAGGAGTTTCAAAGGCATAATAAGTAACAAATGATGGAGAGGAAGGTAGAACATGAAGTGGACCAAATACAACGAGAAGTAGTGAGGAAATAAAAAGTTGCGAGAAAAATACGAGAAAATGAGAAGAATAAAAAAGAGGAGAGGTTGAAGAGACAAGAGGAGGCAAAGGCTGAATGAGAACACAAGACAACTGCAAATAAAGAAAAACAAGTAGAGACAAATAAACATATGAGATTAACAGAGGAGGCAAGATAACCCATTGTAGATAATACAATGACCATCTACTCCCCACTATATGAAGTTGTCAGTAGCTTGCCAACTGGAACTTCCCTTTCCAACATACAACTCATATTAGATGTCAAGCAAGCATTTCTTGCTCGTATAACCAGTTTCCTAGAGGCCCTTCCTACCCAACAAACTGTTGGTACTAGTGGGACAAACTCTACTGCCCATGGACTTGTGACCCCTAGTACTTTTCAAATCGATATGGGAAATTGAGTAGGAGTTATGCATTTTGTATTTCGATTAAAGAAGAAGGTTATTTTTTCCATATGTCATGCAAAGTAGATCACGCATGATGGGGTGATACAATTTCATTTTGTTAATTCTACGGATGCAGTTTGATTGAAGATATAACTCTGATATAATTATAAAACGTGTTAATGCCAATGTTGGTATAGTTCACAAATACCATTCACTACAGAAATGCAAATGTTGTACCATATGATATAAGTAAAAAATGATATGTTGTTACAGTTGGTTTAATTTAAACATGATTTGTAGTTGTTCTCTATCCTTGTCTAATTGTGAAGGAGAATTTGATAATGCAACTTGTATTATGGATTCAGACTTATGTTTTTAGATGGACAATTAGTGTCATAATTTATTAATATTAAACAATTGTGCATTGTGTTTCCCACACCGTATTCCTCCTTTTGTTTCACACTTCATTAACAACTCAGTTGAATGACCCAGATTAGCATATAGTGTTGAAAGGCCCAAAAGAGTGACTGAACCACCTTTGAAAATCTGTCATTCATTTGGCCCTTACAACAACACTGTTCCTTTGGGTGGTTGTGGAAAACTTGAAACAAAAGTAGAGGGAAACAAAATCAATTGGGTATTAAATTTTATGTCATTTGATTTAAGTATAAAATGTCATGTTGAAGTGCTTGTTATATTTCAGATTGATTTGTAGTTGTTTACTATTGTCTAATTCTAATTTTGATTTCTACTATTGTCATATATATTGTTATCTATTGTGTAGTGTTGTCTATTTGTAACTATTATCTAATGTTGTCATACATGTTCTTTCACAAGCAATCCTAAATCACTTATGCATTGTAGTCCTATACAGGTATATATATACATATATGTGTGTATCATCTTAAAATGGAAGCACTTCCATGTTAATAATGTTTGGCCCTCCTTAGGGGATGTTTTTGACCACCATCATACTGTCCCCTCATTTTTTGCATCCTCTCTTACTTTTGTGTCTGTTTAGGACCCTAATTGGGCCTCTCCGAGCACCTCCCATCCCATCTAGCATGTTTTCTAGGGGTCCTGACCCCCTAGTTCAAGGATGACCTCAACCTTGACCTAGGTCAAAGATTACCTCAACCTTGACCTGGGTCCCCCTTCCAAATCTGGAAACCAGTCGGCTGCCGGAGGTCATCAAAAATTCA
>MU226102.1:2132861-2145602 GCA_018584345.1 Thuja plicata
TAAAGGTTGTATAAATTTGGCTTAGGGTTAGGGTTTTACATTATGTATGTTTTAGTAAGCTTCTTATGGTGGTATTGAGCTGTAAGGGATTGCAGATTGCGATCATAATGTAATCACTAGATAATAATAAGATTGGAATTTTTTTTTGGTGGACGTAGCCCAGGGATTGGGTCAACCACGTTAAATTTCAGTGTCTTGTGTTCTCTTCTATTTTTTTGGTTTATTATTTTCTGTTATTGGTTATAATTCTGTATGTAATTCTTAGATTTCTATCTACTATTCCTAACAAGTGGTATCATAATGAGGTTGTTTTCAGTTATCCTCTACAGGAAGGTCTCACGGTTGAGTGGGAGTCTCACGATCAAGTGGGAGTAATGGTAGACGAGGGTTAGTTGAAGGTTGAGAAGTTTAATGGGTAGAACTTTTAGTTATGGAAAATGTAAATGGAGGACTATCTCTATCAGAAGGATTTATGGCAGCCATTGGGAGGAGTAAGAAAGAAAGAGGCAACTATGTCTTAGGAGGATTGGGATAACCTGGATAGAAAGGCACTTGTCAACATTCACTTATGCCTAGCACAATTACTGGCATTCAATATTACAAAAGAAAAGATAACTGAAGAGTTGATGGAAACCCTAGCAAAGTTGTATGAAAAGCCTTCTGCTTTGAATAAGATATTTCTTATGAAGTGTTTATTTAATATGGAGATGGTATAAGGTGGGTCAGTGGCTGATCATTTAAATGAGTTTAATACAGTTACTAGTCAATTATCTTCTATAAATATAATTTTGATGAAGAAATTATGGCTCTTTTGATTTTGTGTTCTTTGCGAGAAAGTTGGAATGAATTGATAAGGGTTGTTAGTAACTCTATTTCTAATTCGAACACCCTAAATTTTGATGATGTTGTTGGTGTTATTTTGAGCGAGGAAATTTGTAGTAAAATCTCAGGCAAATCTACATCAGGTAGTGTTTAGAATACAGAAAGCAAAGGTAGAACAAGAGATAGAGGAAACAACTCTGGAAATCATGGGAAATCATGAGGAAAGTCAAAGGGAAAGAGGTCTCAACCAAGATGACCTAATGACTGCTAGTATTGTGGAAACTAGGTCATAAGAAGAAAGATCGTTGGTCTTGGAAGAATAAAGAAGGAGACAAACAAGAAGGCAATAAGGAGGCAAATATGGCAAGTAATAAATCCAAAGATGATGTTTTGATCCTTTCACTTGAAAATATTGATGATTCATGGGTTCTAGATTCAGGGGCTTCTTTTCATGCTACACCCCATAGGAGTTGTTTTATTGATTATGTCCAAGGTGATTTGGGCAAGTTTATTTGCGAGATAATGAACCCTGTTAGATTGTTGGGAAGGGAAGAATTAAGATTAACCTGCATAATGGGGATCATTGGCTACTACAAGAGGTAATACATGTTCCAAGGCTGAGTAGAAATTTAATTTCAGCAAGGCAACTAGGTGATGAGGGTTGTACAATTACTTTTAATGATAAAAATTGGAAGGTTTCAAAAGGTTCCTTAGTAGTAGCAAAAGGTGTGAAACTAGGCACCGTATATCTTTGTACAGGTAATATTGTTCCTTCTACTTTAATTATTACAGAGAAAAGTGAATGTTCAGGAACAGTTGCTGCGGTTGAGCAGGTAGAAAATGAAATAATCATTGTGGATACCGAAACAACACTATGGTACACCAGACTTGGGCACATGAGTGAGAAAGGTATGAAATTACTTCATTCAAAGAAAGTTTTACCAGGTCTGAAATGTGTGAATATGGATTTTTGTGAAAGTTGTGTGTATGGGAAACAAAAGAGAGTTAGTTTTTTGAAGGGTGGGAAGGAAAAGAAAGATGATAAATTAGAGCTCGTACATACAGATGTATGGGGGCCAGATCATGTATCCTCCCTTGGTGGCTCTCTATATTATGTTACTTTCATTGATGATGCAACTAGGAAAGTATGAATTTATTTCCTTAGGCAAAAATCTGATGTATTTGAAAGGTTTGAAAAATGAAAAAGCTTGGTTGAGAATGAGATCGGTAAAAGACTAAAATGCCTCAGATCTGATAATGGTGGTGACTATTGTAGCAAAGAATTTGAAGATTATTCTTCCTCTACTGGTAATCGTAGGCAGAAAATGGTTCCAAGGACTCCACAAGAAAATGGAGTGGCTAAACGCATGAATAAGAGAATAATGAAGCGTGAAAGGACTATGAGATTGCATGTTAGGCTTCCCTTAAACATGTGGGTAGAGGCTGTAAATACTATTGTTTATTTAATTAACAAAGGTCCCTCTACTCCTTTGGGTTGTGGTATTCTAGAGGAAGCATGGACTG
Source organism: Thuja plicata (assembly GCA_018584345.1). NCBI lineage: Eukaryota > Viridiplantae > Streptophyta > Pinopsida > Cupressales > Cupressaceae > Thuja > Thuja plicata. The sequence continues at coordinate 2,135,208 of MU226102.1, forward strand.
GTAAGAAGGTAAGTTATTCTTTTCTTAGAACCTTCGGTTGTGAAGCATTTGCACATATAGATTTTGAAAATAGAACTAAGATGGAAGCAAAATCAAAGAAATGTGTATTTGTTGGATATGGCATTGATGAATTTGGATATAGACTTTTCAATTTTATAAATCATAAAATTGTAAGAAGCATGGATGTCATATTCAATGATAAAGTGTTGTACAAAGATCTGTTGCGACAACATGAGAAGAAAGACAATGATTATGTAGAACTGGATGATACTTCAAAAGATGATGTTCCAATAATTCCTTATGCTCTACAACAACAACAACAAATACCACACACCCCAGTGAATGTTAGATGGTCAACAAGGCTAAGTAGACCTCCAGATCGATTTTCACCATCTTTGTATTCTATTTTATTAATTGATGTTGGTGAACCTGAATGTTATTATGAAGCTATGAATGTGGATACAAAGCTTCAATGGGAGTCTGCAATGATGGAAGACATGGAATCTTTGCTGAAAAACCAGACTTGGGATTTATGTAAGTTACTTGCAGGTAAACAAGATTTACAAAATAAATGGGTTTACAGGCTAAAAGAAGAAGATGGAGGTAAGAAAATATTTAAATCCATATTAGTCGTAAAGGATTTGCATAGAAATAGGGTATTGATTTCGATGAGATATTTTCTCCAGTTGTTAAAATGACTTCTATTCGTACTATTTTAAGTATAGTGGCTACTAAAGATTTGTATTTAGAACAACTTGATGTTAAAACAACTTTTCTTCATGGTGATTTGAATGAAGAAATATATATGGTTCAGCCACAGAGATTTGAGGTCAAGGGTAAGAAGAGTTTAGTGTGCAGATTGCAGAAAAGTTTATATGGCTTGAACCAGGCACCTCGACAATGGTATATTAAATTTGATACTTTTATGAACGAGCATGGATATACTCAATGTAATTCTAACCATTATTTTTATTTCAAGAGGTTGAATGATGACAACTACATTATTCTATGTTGATATGTTGATGATATGCTTGTAGCTGGGTCTAACATGGGTCATATTAAGGGGTTGAAACAACAGTTAGCACAATATTTTGCTATGAAGGATTTGGGGGCCAACAAATCAAATCCCTGGTATGAAAATTTGCAGAGGTAGGAAGCACAAAAAATGACTCTATCTCAGGTTGATTATGTTGTAAAGGTGTTGCAGAGATTCTCCATGAAGGATGCCAAAGCTAGCAGTACACCTTTGCCTGGTCATTTGAAATTGACTAAGGAGATATGTCCAAAGACACCAGGAGAGGAGGCTAAAATGTCCAAGGTACCTTACGCTTCAACTATAGGGAGATTAATGTATGCTATGGTATGTACTAAGCCAAATATTGCGCATGCAGTGGGAGTTGTTAGCAGGTATATGAGTCACCCTAGGATTGAGCATTGAAATGCAGTCAAATGGATTCTTAGATATTTGAGAGGTACATCCACTAAGTGTTTACAGTTTGGGGGCTCTACTACTACTGTTCACTTTATGTTGACTCATATTTGGTAGGAGATATAGATACTAGGCGGAGTACTACAGGTTATGTAGTTACTTTTGGTGGGACAACTCAATGAGTTGGATTTCCCAGTTACAAAAGGTGAATGATTTATCCACTACAGAGGCAGAGTATGTCGCTACTACAAAGACAACCAAGGAGATGATATGGCTTTAATTCTTTATGGAAGAATTGGGACATCCACATGCAGATAATTATCTGTATTTAGAAAGTCAGAGTGCCATTCATCTTGCAAATAATTCTGCTTTGCACTCAAAGACAAAGCACATACAGTTGTGGTACCATTTCATTCAGTCAGTTTTGGATGATGGGTAGTTAAAGCTGGAAAAGATACATACAAATGATAATCCAGCAGATATGCTTACAAAGGTTTTGACGAGGGAGAAGCTGAATTCTTGTTCATCTTCAGTTGGTCTTCTAGATTGAATAATAATAGAACAACAAAGTCCAGTGGGAGCTTCACAGGGTAGCGGTTTAGCTATAGGATCAGTCTCCAAGTGGAAATATTGTTGGTTTATGTGGAGTCTGATAAGTCCCCAAGTGGGAGATTATTATACTGTGGTGACTGATCAGGAAAGTATTATCAAAGAAAGTATTTTACACTTTCTGATATGTTTTAACCCTAAAGCGACATAAATGTTGTATAAATTTGGCTTAGGGTTAGGGTTTTACATTATGTATGTTTTAGTAAGCTTCTTGCGGCGGTATTGAGCTGTAAGGGATTGCGGATTGTGATCATATTGTAATCAATGGATAATAATAAGATTGAACTTGTTATTTGGTGGACGTAGCCCATGGATTGGGTAAACCACAATACACAAACTGAAAGACCTTTTTGGTGTTGAATTGTGGTGGAAGAAGATAATGTAATGCAAATAGCCTCGACACAACATAATTCAACACCAAAAACTCTTTGACAAATTTTAGAAATATGATAACTCAATCAAATGTTTGCATAATTTTTTTACAAATATACAAAATAAGAACAAACATTATAATATATATCTACAAATACACACATGTATATATACATATATATATCATGTACATATACACACATACATAAATATTATATGTGTGTGTGTGTGAGAGAGAGAGAGATATATATATATATATGTACACACACATATAATACTTTATTGATTTGCATGTCGAATTCAATTATTTTAGGAGTGTATTTGAAAAAATCAGGTTTCATTTCAATTTAATATTAAATTCACAGCCAAAAAGGGCTAAGAAGGTGCGAACAACTTATGAAACCAAAAGGAACGCCAAAGGTGAATGTATGTAAATTAAATTCACAGTTGCCACCATTTCACCTTTGGCGTTCCTTTTGGTTTCATAAGTTGTTCGCACCTTCTTAGCCCTTTTTGGCTGTAGGGCCATCAACTCCCTCATGATATCCTGAATTGAAGGCATGATGCGGGGCTGACCCAGGTATTTTCTCTTATGTTTTTTGACTATCCAACTTGACATAGTGGAGACATCCCCTTCATAATTTCTCATGTCTACCCAGTACATCTCACCAGCTCGTTCTGCTTGGTCCTCACCTATGGGTGATACTTTCTCTTTGGGAGGATATATATTTTCAATCATATTAGTTTGTATGTCAACAACTTTTCTCTTATTTGATGTTGTGTCTATACCCAATAATTTTAATGCCCCTTCCAAATTTTTATTTATAAGTACAACTGAAAGCAATTGGGCTTGTTCAAGTGTTTCAAAATTATCAAATTTAAAAAATATTTCTCTTGCTATCATATTCATTGACCTCGTCTTAGCAAGACTTAAGGGTTGAACATTAGCAAGTGATCTCAAATTTTCCACATCCATTGTAAGTAAATGATCTAAGTTTTATAATTAATATTTCTCTTTACAGTTTGAGCTAAATTTATAAGTTCATCCATACTAGTAGAAGCATGTTATCTTGACCCTTCTCCAACATCAATTGCTTGAGCTTCCGTAGGGAGTGATCCCGACCCTTCTTCAATGTGCAATTCTTCGACTTGACTTGACCCTCCTACTTCAGCTTGTCCTTCACCTTCTTTAGTTTTATGATAATATGCCAATGCAGCTTCACGATTTCTTTGTTCGGTACTAGGTGACCTTTTTCTAGCATATTTACTTTGTCTTCCCTTCTTGTTCCCCATTTCTTCTCTCCAAAAAATGTCTTCCAAAAGATCGACAATAAAAATTCTCTTCTTCAAAAAAATACTTTGATCTAATATTTCTCCTCTCCAAAATTATGCCTTTGAAAAAATAGAAATAACAATCCTCCAAAAAATGCATTTGTAAAAATTGATCAATAATAGAAAAAGCAAATTAACTTATTGCAATTTGGTGAAAAATGGAAAGAAAAAGCTTTACTTTTATACCATTCTAAATTAAAAAAAAAAACAAATTCATAACTAGTCGACCTAGTTCGCGCGAAGTAGTTGGGTAAAATTCTGGCAGAGTGTTTCTCGCCAGTTTTTTCACACGAGGGTCTTCGAGCGAAGACCCTTCGCACGAATCCCCTCAGATGCCTTCGTGCGAAGGGCCTCTTCGCTCGAAGACCCCTAAATTAAAATTTTGCCCTTAGAAAAAAAGAAAACTCCAAAAAATGGTCTTTCAAGGCCTGGGATAAGGACCAAACAAGATGCTTTTTTGAAACAAATGATGTCAAATGATTCTATTTAGAGCAAGATTTCTAATGAATATAATTTTAATACATATTGAGTTCATTGTCACTTTCAAATATTACTTTAACTAAACATAGGTTGTTTGGTCATTCAACAACCTGTCTCTTTAAGGCTTCAGGGAAAATAATAACTTACAATTTTTTTTTTTGAAAAATATGTAAGAAAATAGTATTTGTGTTACCTTTCTATTAAAAAAAGAAAAAATGAATTTTGATATATACATATCAAGTTAGAGAGATCCAAGTGACCTTATGTCTAAATTACAGTTACTATCACTTTAGAACTTAATAAACTATGAAATATTGACCCAAAATGAATGAAACCAATTGCATCCTTTATATATTGAAGTTACAAATATAATCTCGAAAGAATTACATCGTTATCATATTTAAAAAAAAAGTTATGCTAATCCAAGTGACAGTCACTCCTTAACAATATTATTTTTTCACACAAACCACTTTTCGAAGGAGAAGGAAAAATGAATTTAAATGATATTAAAAAAAAAAAGAAAAATTAGAAACTAGAAATAAAATTCTAAAAGAATCTAGTTTACATCATTTTCAAATTCCTAATAGTTTTGCGGCAACAGGTGTTTGAAAGTGAAGTTTTTTCTTAGAATGTTGATCTCTGTGTCAAAGTTGGCCAAAAAATGGGACACACTATTGTGGGACCACCCATATATATGAAGGAGCAAATTCCATCATTTTAATGTAATCCTTTATGTATAAGGATAATCACTAAATAACAAAATGAAATTTATAAATACATGCAACAATATATGTATATGTATATATAATTATGTATGCATATACATAATTATGTATACGTATACATATATGAAGTGACAGATTGCACCATTTTAATTCAGGGATTATCGATGCTATAATTATAATTTATGTGGGTAGTTTGAAATCTTGATATGAATTATAAGTTGCAATTGAGATATGCAACTGATACAAGGTTATAAAATGAATGAGGATGCAATTTATGTATTGCGACCCTACGAGTAAATATACTTCATAGAAAATAATAAACTTAGTTTATGTCTGTAGACCCTACAAATAAATAATATTCACAGAAAATAGTAAATTTCTTTGCTTAGACAAAATGACATAATTGATGCATATGGTCGAAGGAAGTAGCATATTTTATCATTTTAATGTAACCCTTTATGCATATAGATAATCATTTAACATGTAATTGAAACCCTCGATGACATATACCAAATAGTAAACATTTTAATGAAATGAAAGGCGTCTGTAAAAATGATAACAAAAGAAGGCAAAATGCACAAACGAATAAGCATATTCCATCATTTTAATGTAACCCTTTATGCATACAGGTAATCATTTAACAACAAAATGAAACCCTCGACAACAAATAAGAAATAGTAAACATTTTAATGAAATGGAAGACATATGAAAAAATAATGACAAAAAAAATCAAAATGCACAAACGAAGAAGCAAATTTCATCATTTTAATGCAACCCTTTATGCATACAAGTAATCATTTAACAACAAAATGAAACCCCTGACAACATATAATAAATAGTAAACATTTTAATGAAATGAAAGACATTTGAAAAAATGATGACAAAAAAAAGTAAAATGCATGAACAAAGAAACATATTTCATCATTTCAATGTAACCCTTTATGCACACGGCTAATCATTTAACAACAAAATAAAACCCTCGACAACATATAAGTAATAATAAATATTTTAATGAAATAGAAGACATTTGTAAAAATGATGACAAAAAAAGCAAAATGCATGAATGAAGAAACATATTTCATCATTTTAATGTAACCCTTTATGCATATACAACTAATCATTTAACAACAAAATGAAACCTTTTATACATACAGATAATCATTTAGCGACAAATTGAAACCCTCAACAACATATACAAATTAATAAACATTTAAAGGAGACAGAAGGCATTGAGACAATCATTGTTTAATTCTGTTATTATACATACAACAAAGGAAACATGCTTGGTGGGCGGCAAAATGTCGGGAGACCGATTGAGTAAGTAAAAATATCCATTTCACTTTGAAACCTATGTTTTTTAGGGTTCTAGAATGTTCAGACATGCGTACAAAGCATGACATGGACCACAAGGGATTTAGTGGCCCCCCTTTCCTAACACAAAAATGAAACATGTGAATGGGCCCATACACTTCAACACTAGCAATTAGCTATTTCTAATTTTGAAATTAGATTAATTTTTATTATTAATTATTGGCTATTGGGGTTATTAGTGTCTAATATGGTCAACATTTTTTTTGACCACTTTTTGACCTATATGCACATAATGCCTTCTGAAGTGCATCGTTATTGGTCAAAATCTGAAACTTTAACTTTAAGCAGTTAAGTCACACACGAAAACAGTTAAAAAAAATTCAAGGAATTTCGACATAGTTTGGTCCCTTTCCCATACATACATACATAATAAATTTAAAATTTATAACGAGATCAAGAAGTCTATGAAACACACGTCTTGAGACAATCAGAGACTAGGTATATATAGCCGCAGGAAAACACAACACATAATAATAATGATAGAGCTCTAGGAGCAGCAGAACGAGAACATCACAGTGGGATCAGAGAAAGCTATGGAGACAGAAAGCTCTCAAAACCCTGAAATGAAAGAGGGTTTTGGTCTTCTCGGAGGGGTCCTTTACGAAGATCTAGGGAATGGAAGACTCAAATGTTTGGAAACTGGTCATGAGTTGCTGCATAAAGATGCACAATCTTACGGTAAAAGTAAGAAGTGTCGTCTGTCTCTCATCGACCACGCACTTCAGAATAAAAGGGCACCATTGAATTCCTTTGAACAGAGTCCGCTTGACAGGTAAATTGGGGTTTTTGTCTTCATTGTTTATATGCATCAACTCCAGTGATTGATTTTGCCGCTTTTCATAAAAAATGATTTTTAAATAATTCATGAGATTAATAATGGAGGTCGTGGCTTTTTCTTGTCAGCTAAGGTTTTAGATGAATCCAGTTAAGGTTTTCTTTGGCCGTTCATGGTATTGAGTTTTAGCTAGCACTACATATTTGTTCTTTTTCTTTTTTCTTTTTGGTTTATTTTGGGTGGGAAATGCAGGGTGACAATCACGACTTTTCGAGATAGTGTTTCGCAAAGACCTGTTCAATATTTGGGGTGTAGGACTTTGCTATTTTGTGTTTGGGCTTGGTGGTTGAGGATTTATGTTTTTGCTAGTCTGGCATACTAATTTTCACCGCATTTTCTGAAAACTTCAGTTGCTGTTTTATAGGGTTAGTCATGGTATCGGTGTTAATTTTTACAATTCAGTTGCAGATTAATTGCTCAACAATTTTTTCAGAACATAAAAATAATATTAATTTATCTGATTTGTAACAGTTAATGCTCTGGGTTATTAAACAGCACTAAAAAGCAGAAGCATATTCACATAAAATTAATAACAAATTAACACAGATATACCCAGGAAACCCTAGAGTGGGTTCCTAGGGTGGGAAAAACCTGCAAACACATGCTTATTCAGCTTCAGAAGCAAGAATTCATACAATAGATTACAAGATTGCCGTAGCAATTACACAGAGATAATTTCAGCCGCACAATCCTCTTTCTCTGCCCAGCTGCTGACACTCATTGAATCTTTAACTCGTGCTAACCAAAATTGTGCCCACAGAAGAATTTGCAAAATTACAACAGGAATTATAGCAATTTGTATCTGCAAGAAGAATTGCCTCTGCTTCCTTAGCTGAAATTTTCTTTCCCCTTCTTCCTTATCTTCTCCCTGAAATTCTCTTCTTCTTGATGTGTCTAGCTCTTCCTCCACACTCCAATTTATAATCCTCTGCTGACCCAAGATCTCCAAACTAAATTTAGCTCTTAGAGATAAAATAAGCCTACATTAGCTAAAAATATAATTAGTGTGTTTTTTCACTATAGATTACAAATCTTTCACTTTGTACATGAGCTTTGTGCATAGAAAATTAACTGGACAAGTGCCTGTCCGAGTTACAAAAACTCAACATGCAAACACCTCTTGAGCTACAAAAATCAACAATCAGGTGTTTGTTAGCATACTATTTATGGATGTTTTCCTCGGAAGATGCCTAAAGGTCCTCTTTGTCTTCTTTGGGAGAACGCCATATATATTTATGGCAACATATCGTTAAAAATCTAGACATTGGAACACACAATACAAATATACTATATTCCTTGTGCGATGTCCTCTTTCTAAAATAAGCCAAGTTGAATCCCAAACATTCTATCATTCATTTCCCTCGGCCTTTGGGAATTTAGCACTAGAAGAATTGGGAGGACAATAATAGCTCAAGAGGATTATAATGTCATATCTTAAAAGGGGCCACTAATTGTTATAAAATGTAATTAGAATAAAGAGGGCTTCAAGAAAACTGAACTATAAAATAAGGTCTCTTATAACTAAATAATTTCTCTCAGATATTAATGATAGGCAGTGTAGGAAATTTGAAGAATTATGCCTTTTAGAGGAAGACACATTTAAAGAGAGGCCGAGCAAGGAGGAGGAGGCATATTGATTGAACATTCTATTTTCTGATTTCCTCTCCTTGTTAGAGCTTTGGATTTTGGTTCAACTAATCTGAGGATGAAAACCTTCCAGGGCTGAAATTCCAAGATGAAGAACTCAGAGTTCCTTGGAGTGATTTTATAAAGAAGTCAACATTTGTGACAAAGGGGCATTGTCACTTTTGGAGCAATTCTGCATTCTTTTTGAGCAGAAATATATCAAGTTTGTGGCAGCGATCTGAACAAATAAGGAGTGCACTAATAGCTGGGTACCATCTGACATACAAGTCACTGCCATTAGAGTATGATAATGGACAATAACGGTTGGTTACTGTTGATACATTACATCATAGGTACAGCAGTGAAAAAGGTTTCATATGTATATAAATGGCTTGGCTGTATGGTGGATCCATACGGTATATTCAACACTCGTGATGCTGTTCTAACAGCAATTGGGATCTGGATTATGGGGCATCCCTTTAAGATTATTATCACAGCTAGGAAATTGATTGTTGTGGCAACCTCATTATTGTTCTAGGTTTCAATGATTAGTTTCTGGACTGCTGGTATGTACTTAGGCAATATTAAAATGCCAATAAGGGCATAAATTAAAAAAAGCTTTATTTTTTTGAGATTGGGGATATTACATGTTGGGGATGTATGGAGACTTTTTTTTGACATACCCCAAAATTGTGATGCGGGAATGCCTCATGAATCCCCCTCCCCCCGTTCGTGCTTGATAAATTTTACAACTTGCAAATGTGGGGACAGCTAGGGACATCGATGATGTTCCCTGACAATATCTTTGCATTAAATTCATTTGAAAAAAGGGCTCATACATACATACATATTTATTTGTGAGTCCCCAAATCACTCTTAGCCCTGAATGAGAGATATAGTGTGCAAAACGACAGATTTTTAGGCTCCTGTGGTGTATGACAATTGTATGTTGGTAGGGTCCCTTGCAAGATTTGAAAGCAGTTTTCAACCATTTTAGTTGCAAAAACACCAAAGTTTTCAAGATAAGATCAGACAAAACAATACCTAGGATTTCAAGCTCCATTTGTACCTGTCAAGGTCATGATGGGGTTTAATCATTTGAAAAAACAACTTTTAGTTGTTTTTGCATTCAGAAAACAACAGTTTTCAAGATGTAACAATAGAGATTTCAGTCATATTTAGGGAACGTCCTTTCCAATCTCAACATAAATTCAGGAGCTTGTTGTTGTTTGTGACAACTACTACAATCCTTAGACAAGGAAGATAGGCTAATTGATTGCACAAGTTCTTTGCAAGCTTAGGGGTAGTAACATATTTTTAAATGTTGTTATCATTTTATAGTTGAACTTGCGGCCTTTGGCATTTAATCATAAATGTCATGTTAAGGGTCTATCATGCATATGATGAATGCTTTATTAATGTTATTATATGAATATTTGAAACTCCCTATGTTTTTCAAATTTTCCTATTTTTTAATAGCTTAGTAGCCGATCCTGGTTCTAGTTCGGATTCGGATTCGGGTTTGTGTTCAGGGATTACGCAAAATTTTTTTTGGGCCAGATCCTGTTTCCGTGGGTATATATATAGACATTTTCGAAATATATATATATATATAT
>MU226102.1:2154137-2178600 GCA_018584345.1 Thuja plicata
GTGACTCTTCAGTTTCCCCTCTCTGTCTTTTCATATTCTCACTTAAAGTCACTTTTTAAATAAATATAACCGTTAGTTATAAAGTGACATAATAAAATAAAGTGAGGAATCTTCTGGCATTAAAACGAAGGACCAAACAAACTTGGATGGAGACGTGTGATAGCTTGCCGGAAAGCCCTCGGCGAGACGCTCCGAGTCCACTACTGAAATACCAGGAACACTGAGTTCTTCTTACTTACTATAAATAGTAAGCACCCTGGAAACCCTGTGGAAACAGATCCGATTGGCCTGAAACTGAAAACACCTAGGCCAAACACCCCTCTGATCCTCTGCCAAACCTCGGTTAGCCCACCGGACCATGATGAAAGGCTAACTATAAGGCACGAAATAGTGTGCCCCGAAAAGGGGACATTACAAATAAGGATGCATATTGCCAGGAGTATAAGACACAAGAATATGGTATAGTCTGCCAGATATCTCGAATAATAATTCAATACTACTGCTCTTCCATATAATGTTACGGCAACACTACTCCAATTGAAATCGAACTTTGTGATTCCTGTCAACAGATATTCGATTATTTCAGACTTCGCATTTTCAGAATGGCAAGCACAAATAGTCGATGCTGTCCCTTGATAGTGATTATGAATTAAGATATCCTCACCAAGTCTGGACGCAACTTAGGTCGTTGGAGGAATGTTTATCAATGTCGTTGGATATATGTCTATCGAATAATATATTGCATTATAATAGTCCCTCAAGCAAATATTAATGTCTAGATAGTTCGTGTTAAAGTTGATCAGTTTTATAAGTAGATATATATAAAGGTCTCTTTTAATTTTCTTGTTTCACAATAAAGCTTTGCTAACTTATGAACTTTGCAAGTTGCTGTAAGTATGAGAAGAGTATAATGTGGAGTCACCAAGTATTGCTGAATATATGTGATGGTAGATCGATTTCTTAAGGCTTGCACTTGTTGAATTCTGATTATATGTATAAGGTTTACAAGGCATGTCCATGAATAGACATGTTTCCACGTAAGTGGATACATGTCTCTTCATCGACATGTCTTTTAGTTATCTGTTTGTATATACCGATTCACATAATTGGTTTGTATAATCAATGACATACCGATTCACATAATTGGTTATTAGTAAATGTTTAACATAAACAATTTCATGATCGATGAAGGATAATCGATTCACATAATCGATTTGATTTAGAACATAAACGATTCACATATCGTTTTATATATAGTTGGATAATCTCAGAATTTATACTTGGATGAAGTAATGAGGGTGATGGATTTATGGTCAAGCCATTTGATCATTAATCGACCTTTATCAAATCGGTGCTCATAAATTATTCATTAATCATAAGATGATTATTGATTCAACACAGAACAAATCTTTTATTAATAAATCAATATTATGATTGATGATTTAATCTACATTCATAATTATGTATATATGAATAAACTTCAATATCCATATATGTAATAATAATAAACTCAATTATTATTATATATTGATATGTATACATATATAATAAATCATAAATCATTCTATTGATATAATCATCATTAATGGTTATGTTTATCTGACCGAAGCTACCATCATTAACACTCCCTCTTAGCTAGGGAGGATAAAATCTATCCAAGAGTAGAACACAATAAATCCATTATTTGTGTAGGAGAGAAGATGTCACCTCATTGTGATATCTGGAGATATGGTGTGAACAAGAATATCATGTCACATGATATTCACCATAACTCACAAGTATCCATATTTATGGTATGTGCACTGGCATGACGTCTCATGATGCCTACCAGAAGGATATCAGATCATGGTATATCCACGGATATTAAGTCTCAGAATATCCACCATGATTATCTCTTAAAAATCATTATGGTTTATTTAATGATATGATATCTACCATAATGTCTAAAGAGATACTAACTATCATGACATGTCCATGGATATCAAGTCTCATGATATCCATAATGATAGCGAGGTTGATCATTGTAAAGTTGTCACCTTACAATATCAACTAATTACAAGTGTTTTATTATTAAAATGTCGTCACCTTTCAACAATCTCCATAGGGGGCCCATGAAGTCACAAAGTCACACACACATGACAATAAAAGAGTTAACACAATAAACATCTTTTATATATTAGTACAAATAAATAATAATTGAGACTCAATCTTGAATTTAATTTACATTTTCAACCATACCAAGTTTATCTTGAAAGTGTTCAACTTTTGCTTTGGAGAGTGGCTTGGTGAGGATGTCTGCTGTCTGATCACTTGTACTAATATATTCCAACTGGATCACATTCCTTTCTACCATGTCTCTAACATAAACAATTTCATGATCGATGAAGGATAATCGATTCACATAATCGATTTGATTTAGAACATAATGATTCACATATCGTTTTATATACAGTTGGATAATCTCATAATTTATACTTGGATGAAGTAATGAGGGTGATCGATTTATGATCAAGCCATTTGATCATTAATCGATCTTTATCAAATCGGTGCTCATAAATTATTCATTAATCATAAGATGATTATTGATTCAACACAGAACAAATCTTTTATTAATAAATCAATATTATGATTGATGATTTAATCTACATTCATAATTATCTATATATGAATAAACTTCAATATCCATATATGTAATAATAATAAACTCAATTATTATTATATATTGATATGTATACATATATAGTAAATCATAAATCATTCTATTGATATAATCATCATTAATGATTATGTTTATCTAACCGAAGCTACCATCATTAACACTCCCTCTTAGCTAGGGAGGATAAAATCTTTCCAAGAGTAGAACACAATAAATCCATTAATTGTGTAGGAGAGAAGATGTCACCTCATTGTGATGTCTGGAGATATGGTGTGAACAAGAATATCAAGTCGCATGATATTCACCATAACTCACAAGTATCCATATTTATGGTATGTGCACTGGCATGACGTCTCATGATGCCTACCAGAAGGATATCAGATCATGGTATATCCATGATAAGGAATCTCAATGTGTTTTGATCTATCATGAAACATTGGATTCACTGAAAGCTTGATGCAACTCTGGTTGTCACAATGGATGATAGTAGGATTCAAGGGTTGACCAAACAGTCCTACAAGCAATTTCCTAAGCCATACTGCTTCTCTTGCTCCCATGGAGGCTGCAATGTACTCAACTTCTATAGAGCTCTATGCAACTACGGATTGTTTCTAGCTGATCCATGAGATCATTGCTGATCCTAAGCTGAAGCAACATCCTGATGTGCTCTTTCTATCGACCACACTTCCAGCCCAATCTGAGTTAGTGTACCCATGTAGATCTAGGTCTACATGTTTGTATTTGAGACCATATCCAGTAGTGCCTCGAAGATATCTTAGAATATGTTTTGCTGCAACAAGATGTATCTCCTTTGGTTCACACATAAATTGACTAAGTGCATTCACTGCATAACAAATGTCAGGTTTGGTTTTAACCAAATACATGAAAGACCCAATTATCTATCTGTAGAGAGTGGGATCTGCAAATTTTGAGTTTGCCGCTGCTTCCTCTAACTTGTGCGAATTTTTTTCCATAGGTGTAGACATGGGTTTGCACTCCATCATTCTAAACCTCTTCAGAATGTCAATAGTGTACTTTCCCTGATTCAAAGTGTTGCCATCTGCCTGCTACCAAACTTCTAATCCAAGGAAGTAATGTAGGATACCCAAATCCTTCATATCAAACTCTGAAGCTAAGGCCTTGTTACATTTGGTATTCAAGTGATCTTCTCCTGTAATTAACAGGTCATCAACATATAAAATAAGAATTAACATTTCACCATCAATTTCCTTGAAGTAGAGGTTTGGATGTGCATCATTCTTGGAAAATCCTAATCCCAAGAGGTAATGATCAATCTTTTCATACTAGGCTCGAGGGGCCTGTTTAAGTCCATACAAGGCCTTCTTCAATATGCAAACATGTGATTTAGCCTCATGTATAACAAATCCTTCGGGTTGCTCTAGATAGACTTCCTCAATTACGCCATTTAGAAATGCCTTATTTACATCTGTTTGATGGATCTTCCATCATTTTGATGCTGCAATAGCAATTACGGCTCTGACTGAAGTGTATCGAGCAACATTGGCAAATGTCTCTTCATAATCAATTCCCTCTTTCTGGGAGAAACCTCTGGCAACAAACCGGGCTTTGTGTTTTTCAATGCTACCATCTGCAACATGCTTGATCTTGAAGAGCCATTTTGTTGATACAACATATTTTCCTTTTGGCCTTGGCACGATGTCGTTAACATCATTTTTTTACAATGGACTAATATTCTTCTGACATAGCATCTTTCCAAACTTGATTGAGAGCTTCTTCAACATAGGATGGTTCTGAATTGACGATCTCACTCATCAAGGCTACATATCTGGAGTATCTGTGAGGCCTCTTGCTTTTCCTGAAGGTTCCCTTTAGTGCTGCATAACGCTTAGCTTCTTGAATCATCTTCCTAGCCCAAAGTGGTCTCTTTTGATTTACATTACTAGGTTCATTTAAGGGAGCAGTGCGATCTTCATTTTCAATCTCTTCATGAGTCTCCCTCTGAACCTCAAGAGCATGATCCTCTTCCATATTTTGAGGAGGTTCTTCTATCTCATGAGTGTTTTTGGATCTCTTGAATGCAATGTCTTCCTCAAAAATAACATCTCTGCTAAGTTCAATTAATCTTTGTCCAGGTATCTATATTCTATAGGCTTTTGATGTTTCACTATAGCCTACAAGTCTTCCTTTCCTGCGCGAGGGTTCTAACTTAGACCTCTTTTCTTTAGGTACATGAATGTAGACTGGACAACCAAAAATTCTTAAATGGCTTATATCAGGTTTGATACCAGTGAATGCTTCTTCGGGGGTTTTGTTGTCTAGAAGTGAATGAGGACATCTATTTTGAATGTAGACAACTGCCCTAGAGGCTTCAGCCCAAAGTGAAGTTTCTAAATTTTGATCATACATCATAGCTCTAGCAGCTTCAACTATAGTTCTTTTCTTTCTTTCTGCCACCCCATTTTGTTGGGGATTATAAGGTACTGTAAACTCCCTCTTAATCCCAACATTTATACAAAACTCCTTTAATATGTCTGAAGTATACTCCCCCACATTGTCTATTCTTAATGTTTTGATTCTATTTCCTAACATGTTTTCTACAAGAGCTTTGAAATCCTTGAACCTCATAAGGATTTCTTCAGATTCTTTACATTTTAGGAAATATATCCATTTTTTCCTAGAGAAGTCATCTACAAATATTACATAATACAAGAATCCTTCTATAGAGGTTACAAACATAGGTCCACATAAATCAAAATGGATGAGTTCTAATACATTTTTGGATTTGCTATCACTATTGTGGGAAATTCCTTTTGTATTCCTTCCTAGGGCACAACCCTTGCATGTTCCTTCATGATTTTGATTTAGTTTAGGCAAACCTATAACCATTTTCTCTATGGAGGGTAGAGCACGAAAATGGAGATGCCCTAATCTCCTATGCCGAATCTCGTTTGAATTTGACGATTCATGAATTAGGGCTTGAGAGGGAGTAGTACATAGTTTATAAAGACATCCATGTCTAGTTCCTATTGTATGAGCTCTCTTGATAGTTGAGTTCTTTGGCCATGCCAGAACTTTGGCTTCCATAAAGGTTATCCTATATCCTTTATCTTCAAGTGCAGAAATGGAGACTAGGTCTCTCTTTATTCCTAGTACAAACAATACTCTTGTTAGTTGAAGGGATATGCTTGATTTCAGATTTATAGTACAGGTTCCAATTCCTTTGATTAGGTAGTTAGAGTCATCCCCAATAGTTACTTCCTCATTAGAATTCTCCACTAGAGTCTCTAGGTATTCTCTGAATCTGGTAATATGGCGTGATGCTCCACTATCAATTAGCCAGGTGTTGAGGCTGTTTGGCACTTGGCTTGATAAGGCTGAGTAGAAGACAAATTTCTCAGAATCATTCGCCATGCTAGCCTTTCCAACTTCAACAATAGAGGCTTGCTGTTTTGTCCTATCCAGACACTTCATGGCATAATGTCCATACTTGTTGCATCTGAAACATTGCACTTGAGACATGTCCCCTCTCTTCTTGGAAGAGCATTTTCCATTTGTACCCTTGTCCTTCTTCCTCTTGAAGTTCCTCTTTTTCCCTTTCTTGTGAGAGTGAGAGTTCAGCTCATGAATATCTTCATTTGTGGTACTTTGGCTAATCCCTCTGGTGATCAATCTGGATTCTTTTTGAATACAATCTGTCTTCAATCAATCGAACTTGGGGAGCTTTGAACGTGCACTTATTCCCTGAATAAATGATTCCCACGATGTTGGGAGCCCATTTAGAGCCATCATTGTTAACTCCTTGTTTTCGTTTTGATGACCAATTGTAGAAAGTTGGTCCCTTAATTCAGTGATCCTCATAAAATATGATGTGGCAGTTTCTCCTTTGTTCATCTTCACATGATGGAGTTGTCTTTTCAATGTGAGCACCCTGCTGGTGTTGTTTATTTCATACATATCCTCGAGTGATTTGAACATGTGGTATCCTGTGTCATATTTTGAAATGACTGGAACAATGTGATCTCTAACTGCATCTACAATCACCTTTATAGCTTTGCTATTGTTCTTGCTCCATTGAAGTTTCTCAACATGATTGTCTGGTTCAGATATGTTTCCCTTTACAAATAAATCTAGTTCATTCTCTCTCAAGGTAAGCATAATCCTAAACTTCCATGATACAAAATTAGAGGCCCCTTCAAGACGATCTTCAAATTTGACTCCGCTTGCCATTATGAAGAAAGGAATGTGAATTTTCTAGGAGCCAATTGATAGTCGAGATAATCTACTATCTCAAATCTAATTGGATCGTCCTTAACCTTGCTCTGATACCATGTTAAAGTTGATTAGATTTATAAGTAGATATATATAAAGGTTTCTTTTAATTTTCTTGTTTCACAATTAAGCTTTGTTAACTTCTGAATTTTACAGGTTGCTGTATGTATGAGAAGAGTATAATGTGGATTCACCTAGTATCGCTGAATGTATGTGATGGTAGATCGATTTCTTAAGGTTTGCACTTGTTGATTTCTGTACTTTACTTTGATCGATCTAATTCTGATTATATGTATTAGGTTTCAAGGCATTTCGATGAACACGCCTCCACGTAAGTGGAGCCATGTCTCTTCATCCACGTCTTTTAGTTATCGGTTTGTATATACCGATTCACATAATCGGTTATTAGTAAATGTTTAACATAAACAATTTCATGATCGATGAAGGATAATCGATTCACATAATCGATTTGATTTAGAACATAAACAATTCACATATCGTTTTATATACAGTTCGATAATCTCAGAATTTATACTTGGATGAAGTAATGAGGGTGATCGATTTATGATCAAGCCATTTGATCATTAATCGATCTTTATCAAATCAGTAGTCATAGATTATTCATTAATCATAAGATGATTATCGATTCAACATAGAATAGATCTTTTATTAATAAATCAATATTATGATTGATGATTTAATATACATTCATAATTATGTATATATAAATATCCATATATGTAATAATAATAAACTCAATTATTATTATTATATATATTGATATGTATACATATATAATAAATCATTAATCATTCTATTGATATAGTCATCATTCATGATTATGTTTATCTGACCGAAGCTACCATCATTAACAGTTTGCAGGCCGTATTGTATAAGCCCTATATGTGCTCGATATAAGTCTGGGAAAACAACAATAGGATTTGTGCCAAACGCATGTTAATAATGAGCCACCGATGGATTGATACTCTGCTGCTGACTTGGCAATAGTCTTAAGGGGAAGTCAAGGAATTATATTAATCTTAAGTTCATGGTGTGATACTATCCAATCAATCTTCTTAATCAACGATTATCATAAAGGAGCAACAACAGCAATTTGGAGGAAATAATGATAAGTTATGAAGAGTTGCGATTTAAGTAAACAAATCAAACTGTTACGAAAAGGTGTATTTAAGATATATGCCTCTTGAATGGTTAAAAGATGCAACTCATCATATCCATGTCTTTGTAGAACACAGATTTACTACTGAGAGGGTGGGGGGGTGTGAATCAGTAGTAATTAAATCTTAATCTTTAATCTAATTAAGTTCTTTGATATGCTGGTTTTAGTTGCAGATTGAAATTGAAAGCATTAAACTGAAAGACTAAAAGTAAACACCACACAATAGACAGTGCACAGGAGTTGACGTGGAAACCCAAGATGGGAAAAGCCACGGTGAGTAACACTGCTAGGGTCCACTGCCCTATTCCAGCCTCACAGTTAAAAGGATTACAGTGTTTCTAGGGCATCAACCCTTCCATTACAGAGCACCAACTCAATTGTTCCAGAGCACCAACTCTTCAATACCAGAGCACCCACTCTATTACAACTCATATACCATATATAAACAGTAATCAGAATCAACAAATTTGTAACAATCTGAAATGAAGTTTGATCAATTACACAATATTCGGACACTGAGAATTTATGAATAAAAAATCTAAGAATGCTTCAGTGGTCTTAGCAAGGACTGATGTCATATATTCTTTACAAATCTGCCTACTGAAACAGAATGACCAATTGTGATCTTCACAACTGCCTTCTCTGTCTGTGAACAATTCAATGACTTGATAATTCACAGATCCAAGACTTCAAATTAGAAGTAAAAAGAAATTCAGAATTCAAATCAGTATTTTATTTCTCCAAAGCTATCTGAATTTAAGAAGCAATTTGCAATACTGTTATACCTGAAGTGGATGAAATAATTACCAGGAACAAATCTACTGTTGTTGGTGTCTTCAAGTACCCAAGATGGATTCACTGTTCATCATTTATGTACCCTTAGTGCATTCCAACCAGAACTTCCAGCCTTCACGCCTCCCGCATTTTTCTTAAAAGTTGATTACACATATCAATCTTCGTATAGTTTTACTCACATATTGCAGGTATAAATTAATCTTTTCACTCCAAATTTTACACCAGTATTCTTTTTATTCTCACTCTCTCTCGCCCGTTGATATCCATGTCATGAATAAATAGAGTTTATTTTTACTCTATTGGATGTAGGAGTAGTTATATAAAACCATCAAATAGTTCTATAAATTCTCCAACCAAATTAAACAGTTTATGCCAAGTCAGCAAATGAAACATTTGTTAATCAACAAAGTTCAAAGAGAATAAAGTATTCAAAGTTTCAAACTACTGTTGGTTTGTGTGGGTGACAAAACCGACTCTCCATTTCATCGAACAACACGCGCCTCACAAACACCGTTGCAGCCCTTGCTTCTATCGTGTCATTTATATTCCTTCCAACGCATCAACAACATCAATAAATTTGTGATACATGTCGAGAGATCATATAGGAACATCAAACTCAAACCCAATATGGAGTTGGTAGATATCATACTTCCGAAGTATTTCTTCAAACACTTTCTTTAATTCGATTTGTGCTTGCAACATAGGATTTGATTGCTAAAGCCGTCCTTTGTTTTGATTTGCAGGTTGTGTCTTGGGGATTTGAAAGAATAAGAAAACTGTTCACCGAATATTAATCGGCGATTCACTTTTCATTGTTGTAGACGGACAATAGATCGAAAGTGACCTATTCTAGAATTGGCTACCAATAAGACATGCAATACATTTCTATTTGTCTCCATGAACATGGTAAGATACGTGTAATTATTGAGTCTAAGTTGCCTAGTAACCAAACAATCACCATAACAGATAGAAATTTAAAAACTCAGAAACAGAGGAAATTGGTAACTGTGTTATATATAATCAGTTTAGTCTGCACCCTTTTGACATCAATGACAAAAAGTCTAACAAGCTTCTCATCGCATATAAAAGAGACTTCAAAGACATCTCAAAGACAGGGTGTGGATGTGCACTCGGGGCGCATCCGGACAACATTCGGGTGCCTGCGCCCAATAAAGTGATTTTTGACTTAAAAAAAGCATTTTAAAGCACTTTTTAAATATGTTTTTCCACAAAACCCTAAAATGACCCTTTATGAGGCCATTCATTGTTAAAACATATCATTTTGTTTGCTATTTTGCTCTCTTCTCATTTATTCTCCATTTTGGCATTTCGAAGGGCAATTGATTATTTTCGAAGGGGATCGTTCGTGGGGTGCCAGATAGCTTCCACAAAGGAGATCTAAATCTCTAAGGTAAGCATTTGACCCTATTTTTGAGTCTTTTAATGATTTTTTTTAAGATTTTGATGATTTGTTTTTTTAAAGTTTGTGATAAAAATTTTCAATTTTTTTCCAATTTGTTGTGGAAAATATCTCCTACTTATCAATTGATGAGCTTAAGTGGGCTTTCTAATGAATGGTTCATAAGGCACAACACTTGCTAAAGGTTTTGCAAATGGGGTTGCAAGCAGAGTGGGTTTAACCATGGAGGAAACTCCGTAGTTAAGCGCGCTCAAGCTGGAGTAGTACTGGGATGGGTGACCTCTTGGGAAGTCTCGGTGCTTCACCTCTGTGAGCATCACCTAGATGCAATGAGTGCTAAGTGTTCCATTCATTCTCATGAGAGATGGGTTCTTGTGAACCACTACTTATGAAACATGGGTCAATGAGTTTGACTCAAAAACTACACAGTTGAATCTTGATAGCAATATCACAACAAGAAATAAATAAGTTTAGCTCTCTATTATAAGGTTTTTGTATCTTTATTTTGCACTTGTATGCTTGTATTTCTTAGTTTTTTTCTAATTTAATTTTATGTAATTTCTTATAATAGCAAGAAATCAGATTGCAAGAATGGCCAGAAGTGAAAGTTCAGTGGGTGGGAAAGGAAACGATAAATTCAAAACTGATTTAGGATCTCCTTTATGGACATACCACAAGAATTTGACAAGTTATAGGAGGTGGGAGATATATTTGGAGGTGTAATTATTGTAGTTTACCAAAAAATAGCTCATATTCTCGAGTGAAACTTCACTTTATGGGTCCTGTTGGTAAAAGGATGGGAATGTGTAAAGGCCCAAAGCAGAAGGGGTTGTCTCTCACACAAATAGTAGGATTTGTAAAAGAACAAGAAGAGGTTGATAAATTGGTTCTAAGATCAAAATAAATTGCTTATACTGGTGGAGCCGGAAAGAAAAAAAATATGAATTTACCTACTGGTACAATTGCACCCTCCAAACGTCCCTTCTTACCTATACCGGAAGATGAAGATGAAGTACAAATTACCACTTTCAAAAGAAAAGAGGTCCATTGGACAAGGCATTTAAAATGGAGGCAAGAGACATTGCTGAACAAAAAATTGCACGTTGCCTCTATGCCAATGCTCTTCCTTTTAACTTGGTGAGATCACCATATTGGCGGGAAATGGTGTTGGCAATCAATAGTGCCCGTGCTGGTTGCACAAGTCTTGGGTTTGAAAAGGTGCGTATCACCTTGTTGCAAGGAGAGAGGAGTGTTATAGAGACCTCCCTTCAACCAATTAGAGATTCTTGGATTGATTAAGGCATTTTTATTGTTTCTGATTGATGGAAAGATGACAAAAACCATCCATTGATTAATGTTACTGCAGTATTCCCCAAAGGGGCAATGTTTTCAAGGGTAGTTGATTGTAGGGGTGCAAGTGCTTTGGTTGAGGTAAGATATGGGCACATTTTTTGGACACCATACACTGTACACTCCCTCAACTTGGTGATGCGATAAATTGGCACTCAAATAGAGTGAGTGAAACAAATATACGAAGAGGGCGAGGAGATCCAAATGTTTGTGACGAACCACCAAATGTCACAATCAATATTCAGATCTTTCTCAAGATTGGAGTTTTTGAAGGTAAATGCTAAATTTTATTTTATTTTTTGTCATGCTCATTTATCAATTTGTATATATATTTGTGTTATTTACATATTGATATTGTTATCAACTTACTTAGGTTGCTGAGACCCCATTTGCATCTCATACAATTGTTATGAGACGACTTTTGAAGGTGGAGAGGCATTGGGTCAAATGGTTATTTGCAACCAATGGGGTGTATGGAAGGCTTCACATTCAGAGAGGGCCCAAAAGGTCAAGTCATTGGTCTTGGATGACAATTGGTGGGCTCGTGTGGAATATGTATTGGAATTCACAAAGCCTATCATGACTATGCCCCAATTTGCTGATATAGATGCACCTTGTTTGGGGGATGTCTATGATGGTATGGACACAATGGTAGATAAAGTAAAATTGGCAATACAAAAACATGAGGATGACCCCGTAGAATGTGAAACCTTATGCAATAAGGTGAAATCAATCATTCATCATTGTTGGGAAAAGAGGACCACCCCATTGCACCTCCTTGCATATGCCCTATCTCCGAGGCACTATAGCAAGAAAGTACTTTCTATGCCAGGGAGATTAGCACCATATAGAGATGAAGTTGCTAATGGGTACAAGTGGGCATTTACTAGACTCTTCAAGATGAAGTGGAGAAAGAAGTTAGGAAAGAATTTGGCATGTTTGCCTCAAGAAGAATTCATACTCCAACAACTATTAATGACCAATATGGCATGGAAGCAATCACATGGTGGTATGTCCATTGTCAAAAATTTGGGTACCTCCAACCTCTTGCAATCAAGATCCTCTCACCAGGAAGTTTTTTTTTTTACTTACCACTTGTATTCTACAATTTAGTACTTAATATTCTTTAATTTAGTTTGAATTTTTTTTTAATTTTTTGACGACTATCTAGGTTGCAAGTTCTTTTGCCGTTGAACGGAATCGGAGTACATACTCCTTTATCCACTCAATGAAGCATAGCCAATTGGGTTAAAAAAAAGATAAAGACTTGGTTTATATTCATTTCAACTTGCATCTTCTATCACATAAGGAGGAACACTACAAGGATGGGGCAGGGAAGCTTTGGGACGTAGCCCCTGAGTGTGCCAACTTGGATGCAACCATTGAGGATCTTACTAGACTCACTATGACTTATGATGAGGATGATGACATCCCTACACATGGTGCATCTAGTGCGAGTGGAACTGCTTTGGGTTCTAATGATCTTGAACTTGCAGCAGTTGAAGACTATGTTCCACGGAGTTTTGGGAACGGGGATGTGTTTCCAGTATGGGTACGGTTTAGGGCCAATTTTTAGGGGACGATAGGGGACGACTATTAAAAAATAGGGAATATAGAGAAATTTCAAATATGCATATCATAACATTGATGAAGCATTCATCATAGACATTTTAGAAGCTTAATACATAGCATTAGATTTGAATTGCGATTTCACATTTGAATCGATAAGCAAAATAACAATATTTAAATGCTTTCATTGTCAATATATGTCACACATAGCAAAAATGTCCAAAGGCTCCAAATTTCAACCTTGAAATGACATAAACTATTAAAATGTAAATACTACAACTAAACTACTAAACAGTAAATGTAGAAGTTTACAATAATATATAACTGTCCATAATCAGTAGATGGTAGGTTTAAGAGTCTAAATCAAGTAGATTTGACGCCCTAACCTCCTCTTTCAACTATTGTTCACTCCTTGACCAGCTGCTCCTTTGCGAATGTGAAAATGAATTTCTTTTTCTTCTTTTTAGTTATTTTATGCTTAGATTAGGTTTTGGTATTGTTAAAAGTGGTTTGGGTGTCCTTGTGGGCCAGCCAACCTTTTTTTCAAGTTTAAAAATGCCTTATGTTAAAACATTGGCAGTCCAAAAATGGCTTGAGCCATAGGGGACGACCAGAAGTCCTTGGGACGGGTAGGGGACTTATAGCCATCCCCTAGCCGTCTCGGGGACGGTACCTGATTTGGCGAAAATGGGACGCCTTTGGAGATGGCAAATTCCCGTCCCCGCGTCCTTGTACCGTCCCTAGGATGGGGGGCGGGTGGAATTCATAGGGGACGCGTCCCTGTGGAGCATAGGCTGAAGATGAAATCCAATAGATGATGATTTTTTTGATAATCCTTTTGATGATTGATGATTCATTAATTACATTTTGTAATTGTAATGATTTTCTAATTTTCATTGGAATCGTGAACATAGACATTAATGATATGGCTTATTTGAATATTTGTGAACTATCAATTGGCATTTAATATTTATCTTTGGTATTTGGCATTGATCAATGATGAAGTATGATACTATTAAATGATTTAATTTTGTATATATACAAATTTATAATATACACACACATATCCAAACGCATCCAACCCCCCCTCAAATAAAATAAAATAAAGATCCATGTACCGGGTTCTCGTACCTGCATCCAAGTCCAGATTCGAATTGGTAACTTACTTTGCAAGTATCATATAACAACTAGTAGTATGCTATGACTTATGTATGCATCAACATTGATTTACAAAACAATATATTAGAATACTGTTAGGAATGGACCAATAAATGGTCATATATATTATGTTTAATTTGTACATATATAAAATTCATAATCCATTTGAAGTTAGTATATTGATAGCCTATTTCTTAATCTCTTGCTATAGCCCCTTTTGAGGACATATAGGTTGTAGGGAACGAATGGTGTAATTCCTCACAAGGTGGGTGAATCCCAAGAGAAGCTAAGGCATTTATTTTGGAAAACCTCGAGGGCATAGTTCCAAGATGGGTATGAATATGTGTTTTGGAAACTTTGAGGGAATCCACTTATAGATCAGTATCTGAGGGCCCTATGACAAGTACTCCTTGCCCTCCTTAGGGTTAAGTTTGGAGAGAAGTAAGAAATTGGGCTTAAGTATGTTAACTGTCAAGTGCATTATGAATCATTAATTGTTTTAATCTGATTTAAATGCACAGTGATGTACATCAATCATTGGGAAATTGGCAGCCTCTTAGTAGGAAACATTAGAGGGACTAAGTAAATTGCCTTTTCCAAGTGAAATCCAAACCCTAGTTGGGAATTTTAAGGTAAAACAAGTAAAGTCTTAGTTGGAGACATTACAATTGGTATCGAAGCTTAATCATGCCATATTGCAAGACAAACCTACCATAATTGCCATCTAAATAGGGTTAACTGTTCAGCCCTTTTTCTTAAATTAGTTAAGAATATAATCAAGTATGGCACATGTATGTGCCTTAAATATGCTTACTCCAAGTGTACTTTATATACGTACTCATGTGAATACCTTGTGGCTATTTCATGCATGTTTACTCCATGAGAACATTCCTCATGTATAACTATGTGTATTGCTTCATGTATTACACATCAGACGAGTATTTATGTACTACTTCATGCCTGACATGTTTGGGGTGTAATTAAGTGTAATGCCTCATGCTTTAAGTGTCGGGTGTGTATTTTTTGCTTTTATGCTTGACATGTATACTTCACGCCTTGCGTGCATTTATATGGTATCGTGCGCTATGAGTATTTATACTTTATGCCTTAGGTGTCCACTTATGCTTTATGTGCTATGTGTATTCACATATATGCTTCTTGACTTAAGTGAATTCATATGTATGCTTCATATGCTGTGTATTGGCATATATGCATCTTGACGTAAGTGAATTAATGATTCATGATGTATGCTTCACGACTTAAGTGAATTCATGTGTATGCTTCAAGACTTATGTGCTATGTGTACTCACGTGTATGCTTCAAGACTTAAATGAATTCATACTTTATGTGCTATGTTTATTCATGTATATGCTCAATGACTCAAGTGAATTCATGCTTTATGTACTATGTGTATTTACATGTATGCTCCATGCCTTAAGCGAACTCATGTATATGCTTCATGCTTTATGTGCTACGTGTATTCACTTGTATGCCCGATGACTTTAAGTAAATTCATGTGTAGGCATCGTGCTTTATGAGTAAATATGTGTATGCTTCCCGCCTCAAATAAATTTATGCTTTATGCACTACATGTATCCATGTGTATGCCTCATTTGTTTAGTGTATGCGTCATGTGTACAATTCATATGTATTCAGATATACGATTCATGTTTTAAGTGTATGATCCCTGCCTTGTGTGCATTCATGTGTATGATTTATACCTTATGTGTATTCATGTGCTTCACAGCTTAGGTTTATTCATGCTCTATGTGTATTTGTATATATGATTCATGCCTTCGGGTGATTACTTTATGCTCTACGTATTTGGTTCATATCTAATATATTTTCAGCGTGATTCTTTCATGAGTGTATGGGCCTTCCTAGTGTAAATCGTCCTCTCTAATCAATAAAATGTGCTCAAACTGTGCAGACAAGCTACCGTCCGTTATAACAGCTGTCTAGTTGTCACTCCACATTATATGATCAATGCTTCCAATTGTTAGCATGGGCTTTGAAAAAGATAAGGAGGATTAACTTGGAAGAAGTGTAAATTATGATAGACAACAATACCGAAACTAAAAAAACACTGCACTATATCAATTAAGTTTATGTGACTTGCAAACTATAAACCAGCCAAATGCATGCAACAAGAACCTTCATCCAAACAAAATAGCACAGTGGACATTCGTTTCCTTGTGATGAATGATTACCTTTTATGTTATTACAATGTAAGTAACTATTTCCAAGGGACATAAAGTTCGCAATTTGATTTTGTTGCTGACTTGAAGTGGTTTTTAACACAATTGTAACAAAACTATATAGGAGACCTTGAATTCGTTACGCGGTAGATTTGTAATAACCATGCTAAACCCATAAGGAACAACTGTCTATTGTGATGAACTACAACTGATTGAATGTTTGAAGTCATTTGTTGATATTCAACCGAGTTGCAGATGTGATGATAAACATTTATAGTTAATGTATTGTCATTGATGTCAACTTATTTTGAGTATTATTATGGTGGAAAACATTTGTTATGTATTGAAGATTTGGAACAAAGTTTATGTGGTTGGAAAATGATGAGTTCTGTATACACCGAGAGACAGTGAACACCGAGTAAAACACAGTGTATACCGAGCACAGTGATAACTGAGCTAGGGATCGCCGACACAACAAGGTATTGACCGAGCAAATTAAATCAAATTGAGGCCGACTAGAATACTGATCTGGCAATTGATGATTTCGAGGTAAAAGATAAAGTTTGTTATTTGATCAAACGGTTATGGAAATTCAATGAAGATTGGACGACAAAGATTGAAACGTGTTTTTAACACAACTGCCGAGGATGGATCAAGCGGGGAAATGAACGATGGAGATTAAGCGGCAAAATCTGAAGGATGGAAATTAAATGAGACATGATGTCTATGTAAGAGACAAGAGATTCATTTTAAATCGTGTACACAACTGAAGCGCACATGCGAAGTTTATGCATGACTGATCAAACTGGTTAAAGACAGAACCGAGCGTTTTCTGCAGACATTACCGAGCAAACAGAGGAAAGAGCATTATCGAGCAGAACAAGTGTGAAGTATGAGATGAACTGAAGTGAACAAATTGATCAGAGGTATTATGTACTTGGCATAGATGTGAAAATCTGCAAACCAAAGTTGTATTTGAATCAGTTTAACCATTGTTACAGATAAATCTCTTCACCGAGTAGGACAGTGAAAGTCTTTATTATGACATTTTAATGAATGTTGAGTGTTTTCTTGTTGACCCCATAGTGAATGCATGGTCAAGAGAGAACTGTTAGTTTTAAATCCTCTAACCAAGTCACATTTAACAGTGTGCATTGTAACCTTTAACAGGGGTGGCTCTTCATCGAGCTCACTTCAGAAGAGTGAAAATATTTTGGGTTACCGGTCCTAGGTGGTTTTTCCCTTAGCAGGATTTCCACGTTAAAAATCTATGTCAATGTGCATGAATGATTGTGGATTGTTATTTTACTATACACTACTTTATTGACCTAGATCAGTAATCACAGTATTAATTTACTGATATTCGGTAAACACTATTGACTTAAGTTTGAGATTACAGAATACATTTTCACCGAGTTAAATTATATGTTTGAATTTGTTTTGATATACATCTGGAGGAATTTGGGACTGTAGGATAATTTGCGAGGAAACTGATTCTAACCGATTCACCCCCCCTCTTAGTTATTCTAACATATTGTTGTTAAGGATAAATTTTTTGAGTACTTTTAGTCTTTTGACACCTTATGAATTACAATTGAGAGTAAATCACTGCTATGAATGCAGACTTTTTTGTTTTTTTACAGTTGACCATCATTTCTATGCCATAGAAAATAAAAATTATCATTATGCATGTCTCGATGAACCAACTGAACGTGAATACCTGGCACAATTTTATCATCTTGATCAAAGTATTGATTGATAGCTAGTTCGGATTCTAGCTATGCATTTGATTTTAATTAAAGATTGAAATTAAATAATTAGATCATTTGGCCCTTTTATCAATCAATTAAATTGCATTGAAATAATAAATAAATACATGTTTATATCATCATGTATGAAATAGTTTGGGATTGGACCAAAGTTAAAATAAAATTGTAAAATCTATTGGCGCCAAAAAGGGCCGACTTGGTAAATTGGATTTGTAAAGCTCTCATATATATATATATACGAGGCATTGTATTGTAAATGAAAAATATGTGAAAATACCTGTGATCTATATTCAAGGCAGCGAATATTCTATAAGGCAGTGATCTAGTCTAATATACACCAACCAACAGATGCAATTTATATATTTCCTGAAAGGTAGCAGCGAATGTGATATACCTGCAAGTTATACACAGATCCAAGGGAGTGAATATACACTTTGACATCGAGTTATACTCAGATCCAAGGCTGCAAATTATACTCCTTGACAGCGACTTAGATCCAAGATTGTGATCTAAAGTCAGGGATCTGATACATATAAACCAATCTAGATTCATACTTATTAGACAGCAGTTACAAACTATTTATTGTAGCGAATTCATGTCTCTTGACTATGACAGCGAATTCAAGATCTAGGGCAGCAACATAAGGTTAGATCTGGGCATACATCTTCCATTCTTCTGAGGTCTACATCTATTTATGCATTGGCGATACATCCTTGTTTGGCGATATCACTGATTTGCTTCATTGATCAGTGATCTTTAGTAAATCAATAGCTGTGAGTTATATAATTTGACTCAAAAGGGCAATAATAGATGATCTAATTTGGTGCTGGGTTTTTCCCTCCTATTAGGAGGTTTTCCCAGGGTAATCGTGTTGTGTTCTTGTGCTTCTCTCTCTGTTTTGTTTTTCAGTTTACTGTTTTGATTTAAATATTACATCTGATCACTAAATTTAACACAAAGAACCTGAACTTTTAGCAATGAAGTAGGCGTTTCAGGAAAATGGCACCTGCTGACAGAAAAGAGTTCTAAATAACTGTTTTGATACTAAATAATCAATATAGAAGGAAGTATATGTGGAAACTAAATTAAGTCCCACAATTATACACTACCATTGTTATAGGCTGTTCAGGAATAAATATTTCAAATTTTCAAATATATAAGGAAATTTGTAGATATACATTACATTCATATGAAAATATTGACAAAGCATGCCATTTAAACATCGTAGAACCTTAACATACAACATTTCAATACCATTTAGTAAATAGTAACCGATTCAATACTCTATATGTATTAGTTATAGTCTATTTATTATGCATAGTAACGGTGTGTGGACGTCCCCCAGCCGTCCCTCGTCCCGGAAACGTCCCCGTTCCGGAAACGGGGGATTTTAGGCCGGGGACGCGTCCCCAGGTAACATTGGTATACTTATGAAAAAAAAGAAATAGCATAAGTCTTAGAGAGTGACATAGATGCACTTCATACTTTCACTATATATTGTGTCATTATTTCATGGGTCTTGTTGTGGGTATTCCTTCTAATTCCTTTGTATGTTACATAAGATGCACTTCCTAATCTCTTGAACGGGTTATATTGTTTTGAACAAACTTATTTAGCTCTTTATATGCATGAGATGGTTTGACTCTTGATACACCACAACTACTGCAACTTCTGTTTCCTTCCTCTGGAAGATGAGAGAAAACTTGTGTTAAGTCAAGCTTTTCCAAGTTTCTACTATCAAATCATAATTCAGTTCAAACAAGGGAGAAAACATATATGATAATATCAGAGTAGCGCAGGGGAAGGTGGATGACAGATAAATCTCCATAATCTTGCAATAATTGCTTGAGGACTAACTAACAATTTTGAGAAAAGGCGGACTGTAATGTCCCCTTTTTGAAATAGGATTCAATAGTAAATAATAAACAAGTAAACAAGTAAACAAATAAATAAGTAAACAAGTAAACAAATAAATAATAATAAATTATAATATAATATAATTACAATATTTCCCCTTCAAGTAAACAAGTAAACAAGTAAACAAATAAATAATAATAAATTATAATATAATATAATTACAATATTTCCCCTTCAACACTTCATCGCTGTGTCCAAGATGCTAGTAACAAGGATGCATATTGCTAGAAATATTAGACGCAAGAATATGATATAGTCTGCTAGATAATTCAATACTACTGTGCTTCCATTACTCCAATTGAAATCGAACTTTATGATTCCCATTAACAGATATTCAATTATTTCGAACTTTGCATTTTCAGAATGCCAAGCACAAATAGTCGATGCCGTCCCTTGATAATGATTATGAATTAAGATATCCTCACCAAGTGTGGACGTAACTTAAGTCTTTGGCGGAATGTTAATCAGCATTGTTGGATATATGTTGATCAAATAATATATCGCAATAATAGTCCCTAAAGCAAATTTTTAATTTCTAGATAGTTCGCAGGCTGTATTGTATAACCCCTATATGCCCTCAATATAAGTCTGGGAGAACGACAATAGGATTTGTGCCAAACGCATGTTAATATTGATTCCGCCAATGGATTGATACTCTGCCGCTGACATGGCAATAGTCTTCAGCGGAAGTCAAGGAATTAATTAATATTAAGTTCGTGGTGTGATACTATCTAATCAATCTTATTAATCAACGATTATCATAAAAGAGCAACAGTAGCGATTTGGAGGAAATAACGATAAGTTATGAAGAGATGCGATTTAAGTAGACAAATCGAACTGTTATGAAAAGGCGTGTTTAAGATATGCCTCTTGAATGGTTAAAGGACGTGATTCTTTGTATCCATGTCTTCTCATTGCATATAAAAGAGACTTCAAACACATCTCAATCAATCATCAAAGGATCACGGATTACAGATATATTGGGTACTGATTAGATGGAAAAGGATCACAAAAGAATGATAATAATATAGATTATATCTGATAATCACTGTAGGGAAGAGATTAGGAAAGATAAAATATATTTATCACTCTGCAGAAGGAAGTAATCAGAGAGGAATTAACCATATTTGATTGCTTACCAAGTATCATATAACAGCCAGTAGTATGCTATGTCTTATCTATGCATCAATACTGATTTACAATTTAATATAACAGAATACTGTTAGTATTAATGGACCAATAAATGGTCATATATGTATATATATCAATTATGTTTAATTTATACATATATATAATTCATAATCCATTGAATTTAGTATATTCATAGCCTATTGCTTAATCTCTTTCTATAGCCCCTTTTGAGGACAGATAGATTGTAGGGAACAACTGGAGTAATTCCTCACAAGGTGGGTGAATCCCAAGAGAAGCTAAGGCATATATTTCAAAAAATCTTGAGGGCATAGTTCCAAGGTAGGTATGAATATATGTTCTGGAAACTTTGAGTGAATCCAATTGCTATCCAAGCGCCCTATGACAAGTACTCCCTGTCCTCCTTAGGGTTGAGTTTGGAGAGAAGTAAGAAATAGGGCTAAGTATGTTAACTGTCAAATGCATTATGTATCATTAATTGTTTTAATTTGATTTAAATACATAGTGATGTACGCCAATCATTTGGAAATTGGCAGTCTCTTAGTAGGAAACATTACAGAGACCAACTAAATTGCCATTTTAAAGTGAAATCCAAACCCTAGCTGGGAATTTTAGTGTAAAACAAGTAAAGTCCTAGTCGGGGACATTACTAGTTTTGTTGCTTCAAGTAGAATGATTCTTTGTCTAGAGCAGGAGTATTCTGTATCACTGCAGTTCTCCCTTAAGATCCAGCAATCACCAATTAAAAATGAAACAACTAAGATTATAAATCTTTACTTGGACATCATGTTCAATGTTAAATTTTAATCAGAACTATACATGTAAACAATCACTCTTCATATTTGGGAATGGTCAGGACCATAGTAGCATAATTTGTTTTGGGAAAAAATCCACAAACCAAAGGAGTAGGATTTTTTGAAAAAATTGGATTTACAAAAAAACATAAAAACTTCAAGAAAAACAGTCAAAATGAGTCTTAAAAAAAAATTAAAGGGCATTTTCACATCATAGATATATTGACAGCAAATAATATATAGAGTTCAACCAGTAAATTGTAGAGAATAGATTTTCATCATTTATATCCATATCGCTGATTACATTGCACAAAACACACCACAATAGCATAAAAGATAACTAGATGGAGACAATTGTCAAAATGTCAATTACAATATATTTTGTGACTTTGTACAAAGTCAACCTATAAACTAAGTACAAAGTTTCAAAAACTGAAATGTAGCCAATATTGTTTAATGATTTTCTCTTTAGAGACATTCCAACCTAAGTGGATAATAATCTAAGTTACCAAATTCGCCCAGGCACAAGCAAACTCGACATCCGAGTCGCTGTAAATTTGAATTCGATTCAAATTCAACATTTCTCTGAGTAATTCGCTAAAACAAACCCTGGTCGAATTTCAGTTCGTTTTGAGCGAATTTCGGAAATAACGTGCGCGCCCGGGACGAATTTGGGTTTGTTTTAGCGAATTTCAAACGAATTTGTTCGAATTACTCGTGTTTTCATAGTAATGCTGTTGACTTGAAAATCTCTAACAGTTTTTCCTGGCCCTCCACATGATCCCTCAATTCAATATTTTTCGAAAACAAGTCTCGTAAAAGCTGCTGCTGAAGTAGTTTAAGATCTTGTAGGCTACAGTTTTGGTCGATATGGAATCTGCAGAATTTGTAGTTCGGGAGTAGGATTCTGTTGTACAATGCAGTAGCAAGGGTTGTCTTACCTATACCCCCTACTCCGTTAACAACCATAGCTTTCCTTGATTTATCATTCAGATCTAGAAGTTCCATGACCTTATCTTGTGCCTTGTCTATGCCAACTTTATAATCAAACAAAACCAAATTTATATTGGTGACCAACTGGAATGCCAAACACATGAGTAATGGGGAAACAATTTATATTATTATTATTAGCATAGTAATGTATGAACTTATTTGCTGCTGCATATGTTTACATATATATTTGTTTTTTCAAATTTTTTTTTTCCCTTGTACGGACAAACCCAGCCCAAAATTTTTTTGGACAAATTTCTAACCCGAATCTCGAACCCGCATACAAAACCCGAACCGGCAACTTAGATAATAATAATAAATATAATATGTGTCAGAGTATGCTGCTGTAACTAAGAAAGAGAAACAGTGTTAATAAAACAGAGATTACCTTGCTTTTCCTGTGGATGTAGCCATCAATGGAAAACCATGTAATTTCGTGTGTTGTGAATTCTATGTGCAATTGTTGTTTTCTTAAATTTTGAATTTGTTTATATGTTTATATGCTCTTGTTTATCAACAGTAATTACGTTCTACATGCTTAACAGTGATTGGTATTTTGACTTTTGCTAAACTGTGAAACAATTGGTTTGAATTTTCATAAGTAAAAATCCTAAGTTACCGATGCTCTCCCACCCACCCCGGATGCGGAAGCAGATGCCTCCAGAGGCGGAGGCGGAGCTGGATGTGTGGTGGATGCGGGCAGGAAGCTCATCCTGGGCTTGTGGATGCCCTCTGGACGCATCTAGAGGGCATCCACAGGCCCAGGATGAGCTTCCTATCAGCATCCCGCGCGCATCCAGGGCAGGAAAACTACTGTCTTTATCTTTGGTTGAGTACATATATCGTATGCTGGTTAGGAAGTGTTTTGTTGACTGGATTTATAATCCCGACCAAATTGATTCTCTGAGATATAGCCCACGATCTAATTTCGTATGTGTCTGACTTGTGCCGTTTTTGATGATAACCCTACTCAAATCTCCTATATGTTTTTGTTTAGATCTCCCTACTTGTACCTGTGCGGGAGGTAGCGTCTTTCCTTCAATGGCATAAGAACATTGATTATAGAGAATCTTCCGCATCCGCTTACTCTTTATCCGCTTACTTCGGAATTAAGAACATTGATTATAGAGAATCTTCCGCATCCGCATCAGGATTAGAGAATTTAAGGACTCTTGATTAGAGTAAGAACAAGTTTGGAATTTGTTTACTTAATTAATCATTTGATTATGTGGAGATATAAATATTATGATGTATATATTATATATTG
>MU226102.1:2187452-2200319 GCA_018584345.1 Thuja plicata
GTTCCAGTAACATAAAAGATGACCAGTCGCATGCAGGACTGTATTTACTTGTACCCTTTGACCACCTTATGTAACCATATATCTAAATGGACTGCTGTCAAAAGATAAAACAAATAACTCTGAACTTTGAATGTCTCAAGAGAGGGCAGTGCTAACCCACTAAATCCAGTCACATTGCAGTGAAGAGTAGATTATGGAACAACATCAGAGAAGAGAAGAATCCAAGAAGCTGTATTAGAAGGGCAGCTGGACTGATCTCACCAGTTCTTTGTTACATTATTAAGTTATAAGAAAGCAGTGCAAGGATAAAGTTCAACTCCGCAAGTGTAGCAGTTTTTTGAACTATCTGGCTGTTTAATTTTGTTATTTTGAGATCTCTGGATACACTATTTGAACATAATTTTTCTGGTGAGACTCACAGTTGAAATATGTAGTTAGCTTAAGTAGGTGGAAAGTTCCAGTAACATAAAAGATGACCAGTCGCATGCAGGACTGTATTTACTTGTACCCTTTGACCACCTTATGTAACCATATATCTAAATGGACTGCTGTCAAAAGATAAAACAAATAACTCTGAACTTCGAATGTCTCAAGAGAGGGCAGTGCTCCATTTATTGGCAGTTGGGTCAATGAGAGTATATCTTAATACCACAAGGAAGTAAAACATGAAGATTCAATTTTTCTGTGGGCAAACAAACCTGTGAAACATGACAAGTAGTTCCCTACCGTTTTTTAATACACAAGAAAGACCTGGAGCAATCCCAGCTGCTATACAATAGCTTGGTGCGTATAGAAAATTCTAGTTTGCAAATATAACCAACTTTTCAGATCCCTCTTTCCTGAAAGAAATCAAATTTGTAGGTATTTTAACTTAGTCCTGCATGTAGATGAAGGATTTGGTTTCTGTAATAATTATTGTGCAAGGTAGTTCATATTGATTATATGCCCTCACCAGATTTATTCTGGGATTTTGCACTTTTTAACGGTCAACTTGTCCATGTTTGCAGTGTGTTACATGGACTTGAACTAGGTGACTATTTGGTGCAAGCTAACTTGAGCTAAATTTTAGTTCATTTCTAATTCTAGTTTTTACAAAAGTATGTTTTTAAGTGGCCAATGAAATTTGACTTGTAAGTTCAGAGTAATTTGGAACATTGCTCTTGTGCTTTTCTAGGCTTTACTTCTACTTCTTTTGATGATAATGAATTTTGACTTGTAATTTGAGAGTAATTTAAAACTTTAGATGCACAAATTTGAAAGGTAAAAAATTAAGTTAGTTATTTGTACTTAGTTCAAAAGAAAAACTATCAGAAATATGATATTGAATTTTTCGTGTGCTCGTCCTTCTTTAATCATGAAATTTCTCTTAAGTTTTGTTATTTGGGGATTCATGGCTATTTGTCTTTCTGCAGATGTAAGCTGATTTGTAAACTGACAGGTGACACCATCAACAAAACAGAAGAACACATCTGGAAACATATAAGCGGAAGAAAATTTCAGAATAAACTAGGTGTGCGGTTGTCATGAATTCTATATGTACACACGCGTGGAAGATGCTCAATTTTCTTTTCTTTTGGTGCCCAATTTTGTAAACTTGGAAATATGTTTGATTCTTTCAATTTTCAGATTGAAAACATTTTTTATTTATAATTCTGAAATTTTGTTACTGTGTTATTACCTTAAAGATTATTATGAATTATCTCTATATTATTATATAGTGATTTTTTTTTGGAAAGTATTAACATATATGACTTGTGCAGATCAATGGGTATCATATGTTTGATGATTCTATAATGATGTATTTCAGTTGAATTGAAAAGGCTTGCAATCATTTTTTGTTGACGATCATTTTTAATACAGCTCAGAAAGAGTCAGAGAAGAAGTTGAGCAAAGGAGAGAAGTCAGAAAATGGATCCAAATCGAAAAAGATTAAAACCAAAGTCAAGAAGAAAAAAAATGTAGATATGGGTAACATTAATTCAGATCTGAATGCAGATGCTGACTCAAAGAGTGAGTCTGAAGAACCAGTTTTTTGGACTCCTCCTGTAGGCAGACGGTGGGATTATGATGATGGCAGAGATCGATGGGAAGATCACAGAAGGTCAAAAGCAAGACGAAAAAAAGGGGAGAAAAGTGGTTCCAAGAACAGTATTGTTGAAGAAGGTAGAAAACATTCTGCATCTGTATTTGCATTTATTTCAAATATTTTTGTTTAACAATGACATCTCGTACTAAACCCAATTTAAAATGATTTAATAATATCATGCATTGCAAGTTGTTGGTTATAATTCCATGTTCTTGGTAGTCAAGTTAGGAGTTTGGATACAGTCATGCAGCTTGTTTCTTGTACTTCAATTTTTTTTGTAGTTTTTGTATTTTTAATTTCTTTTACATAGACAAATGCATGTTCTATTACAGGCCAGTTTAGAGAGAAGAAACTGCATCTTTTATAATAGTTGTAACTACAATGGCAGAAGGGGTAGATAGCAATGGTTTGTGTTCACAAAATCTCATAAACATAAATTTGATAGCCACTTGCATGTCTTTATAACAAACCTTTCTTAATTATATATTATTAAATTAATTAATAATATTAAATGTTTATGTCATCTTTTACATTGTGTTCTATTTTTTAAATTTTATATAATTGAAACATTGAAATATTTTATATATTAATATTGAATATATATAAAGTAAGCGAAGGTTTAAAATAAGTTATAACACATAATGTAGAACAGATAATTTAAATATATAAATATCTTACATACACATACATATATTAATGCTTAAAATATCAATATAATTATAATTGTTTATTTTAATAGAAAAATTAATAATCATATAAACAAAAAAATTGATTAATAATTATGCCAAAAGGCATAGCCTACTGTAGCAGCAGGGGGAGAAGTGACTCATGTTGTGACTGAAAGAATAGTTGAAAGAAAAATGATCTAGAGCTAATATTTATTTTTTATATATAAGGACCCTAACTTTAAAATGAATTTAGTAAATAAAATAGCTCTGGGGCAGTTTCTCTTGAATGTGTCACACTCGTTAACAATTCTCGTGCATAACGGATCTCCATCAAGGAATTCAGTCATTGGACAATCTTCTGCACAGATTTTGGGAATCATCTATTGTCACGCATTGATTTTTTGCTCAGGATGCATTTTTGATCATCCTTGTGTTGGTGGTCTAGGGCCAAACTCCCTATTTTCGTTTGGATTTGATTAGCATATGATGACCCTTACAAATGTACAAATTTGTTGCGGTAAGGGTAGGAACACAGAAACAACTTGGTAAGGGTGGATAACTTGTTTGCAATGATTTGGCTTTCCCAACCTCCATTTTATGGCACTCTTACTCTACCAACCCTCTCTGTTCATGCATTTTTGCCTGCACATTCGTTCTTAATTCTATGAGGATATTCCAACAAGCTCTGTCAAATCACATTTTTTAGGTGAAATGAAGGTTGACCTAGCTTGTGTATTGGACAACAATGGACGTGCAAATTTGGGACGACCTCTTGACCTGAGGAAGTGTTAAAGAAAAATTTGGCAGATATGGATCACAGGTTATAGAAGATGCACTGGTAGTGGTTTTCAGGTATGAGGTGACCAAGAAGGAAATTCGGTTACAAAAAGTTGCTTTGATAATTTTTGGCCTAGTTTGGTTGAATTTCATGAGTGGCTGTCTCAACATTGGAAAGCTTTGGTGAAAGATGGTTTTTCTATTTGGCCTTGTGTAAAGGATGGTTTTTGGTAGTATGGTTTTTGGTTTTTGGATAGGGATGCTTTACTTAAGGGAGGTCCTTGGTTTTGGGACAAGGCATATTGGGGTATAACACCATGGTTCCTAATCATTTGTCTGTTTGTCTTTTGAATTCTCTGATTTGGATAGGCTCCCAAACTGACACCCATAATTTTGATCTTAGGATTGTCTTTCATCTATTGGAAATACCATGGGTAAGCTTGTCACATATCTTGAGCAGATGTTTACACATTTTACCTTTGTTATAATTCTGGTTGGGATTAACTACAGCAAAAACATGCCAAAAATTGGGAAATAGGACATGGAAACAATGATAAACTATCAACATATCACATTTAGTTGCAGATCATGCTTTAATATTTGTCATTTAGCTGCAAATTGCCCTAATTTTTCTCATTTGGCTCCTCAGTAAAGTCAAACCACTTGGTGGGTTAGGGTTGAACATCATCAAGTGATTGATAGCGGGGATGATGCTTGCAGTGAGGCTTTTGATGATTATTTCTCTGAATCTTCTTGAGATTGTCCCTCTGCAAATTCCCTTGCTTCTACCAGGGATTTGCCTCTTTAGGCCCATGACCTGCTCCCGTCACCCGTAAGGTGTTGCCTCCAGGAAAATTTGGTGATTCTTTTCTAACAAGGTGTTGTGATCTCCTCCAACGTGCTTGATGCCTCATTTATATGACGAATCTTCAATTCATCCCTAGCAGAATAATCTTTAACCCCCTCCCGTGGATCAGATTTTTTTGACAAATAGATTGCAGTGGAAAGAAAGATGAAGACTTCTACCAAAGAGGATTATTGTAGGATGATCCTATCCTCTCATTTCAAAAAGGTTAGTATGGTTTGTTAGGTGGGAAATTGTGGATTTCGATGATAAAATCAAGATGGAAAAATTTATATGTGGTTTTCAGTTTTCACCATGCATTTTTATGGTTTCTGTAAGTTGTTACTATTAGAAGAGATAAATTGTAAATCTTAGATGGATTTGGTGAATTCATGCTACAAAAAGTTGCTTTGATATGTCAAACAATTGTTGTAATGTGTTTTGTGTAATTAATAATTATCATTGAGTGAAATACAAACAAATTCTACTACATTTATTCCAATGTGTATAAAATTACAATCAAATCAAATTCCATTCACATTCAGATTTACATTATTGGTTTTAATGTTTGTCCAAGTTTTTCAAGGCACGCAGTTGTAGCTTACTGTGTAAAGAGAAGTGGAAATTTTTCACAGATTTATAGCTTCATATCAGCAGTCCCAACAATTTTAAGAGTTGTACCAGTTCATGTTTTAGATCAAATTCCTATTGGTACCGTCAAACTATAGATTGATGCAGCTGCTTAAGGGTGGATTCATTGTAAATAATATGGCTGCACAAATTTTTAACTGCCATAGGAAACTTCAGTTCAGTTTTGGATCAAAATATTATAGCTGTTAAAACAATACATACTGCCACATATAGGCTCTTAGTACATTTTCGAAATGGCAATTGGTGTGTTTATAAAGAAATATTATTAAAATGTTTTTGATTTTTTTTTTTTTTGAATTTTAAAAATGCCACTTTTTGAAGGGGACAATGGTTGCCTGTCCCTGGGACCATTGAGGGACATCACAATAATCGCCGACTGTTCCAAGGACAGATGGCTGTCCCCTACCGACTTTTTCCGTGTTCCCTCATTTCAAGGACGTTTCTTGCGATTTTGCATTTTTTGGGAATGGCTCAGGGACTTCCCCTAGGCGTCCCGTCCCTGATACATCCTGGAAACTGGACACGCCTAAAAAGGCTTTGGAGGTGTCCTCAAATTTCCTTGAAAATAATAAATAAAATAATTCTAAAATAATTTTAAGTAAAATAAAACAACTTAATGTATTAAGGGTATCTATACTAATTAGTTTATAATTATAGAATTAACATATTATATTATATTGATATCTTTGACATTTTTTAAACATTTGTGTTTTTGATATCCATACAGAACAACCAATAGCATGAGATGTGCTACGACTGTCAAAAGCTGACCAATGGCCATGTTTAAGGAGTCTATTTCTTAGATTATAACAAGCAATGCCTCTAAGTTTAGATTTCCCTAATAACAGCTAGGAGGGACTGCCTATGCCTTGATAATCTCAATGTTATTTTCTAGAGCGATTTCTAGGCAAATGAGAGGAACGATAGCTTCTGCCCTGGAAATGTAAACTATAAGGATATTCCTTAACTTTTTTGTCAATCATCGATTGTGAAAACAAGACTGACTGCAAACTGAAGCGGTTGAATTAGAAAGAAGGGACATTATGAGAGATTTAAAATACCATATGTATGAGATAAGATACCTGGGAGACTCGGAATAAATGTGAGTACACACTTAGTGCAAAAATATGGCTATAGGGATTGATTCCAGGTCCCCTTGGGCCTTCTACAGTGCAACAAGTTGTCTAACTCCCCAAGAACCAATCAAGACTCCAATGAACCTTTTGTCCTTGCAACTTCTATGACAGTCCAAAAGGAAGAGGAAGAGGAAAAATTTAGAATTACTGGATGCCATTTCTGCACAAAATGAATTCATTGCTTCTAACAAGGAGGTGATTGGGTGTTCACCACCTGTGGAAATCGGCAATTTCCCTGAAGCTATTAGAGAACTCTGTTTTTAAATATCTTCCCACTCACCAAAATCTGCATGTGTATGCCCCATACCAGCCTGAACATTCTTCAATATACAAGTAGTAGTCCTCTGTCCTAAAACATATGAATGAACACAGAAACTGAATCCATTGGCATTTTTGGATCAGCTTCATTGTTTTGAGGCCTGGGGTAAAGCCCATTGGGTTGGCAAACAAGAAGGTGGTGCTCCTATCATTATTGTAGAGACAAATCTTAAGCGATCTGGGACATCCATCTAGTCAAACATCTTGAGTGGCGCATTTATGTTTTGTTAAATCCATGCAATTTTTTACTTGTTTGGATCTAGAAGTGCTTTAAAATTTCTTGAATGAATCTCTTGTATTGAGTTTTTATTGTATTATTTTATAGTTCTTGGCATTCTAAATCATGCATGCTGTTTTTATTATTTAAACTTTTTGAAAGTGAGAAGAGTTTTCTTTCCTGGGGTTGTTTACAAATTTGCTAAAGATGAACCCAAGATTGGTAGCTTGCGGCCTTATTTTTCAGAGATGTTATATAAATCATACAGTATTCCACTTTCTTGATTATTTATTGATTGTGCATTTTGAAAGTTTTTTATTCAGGAGGTGGTGTGGCTGAAGATTTATTTATCAGGTATCTATTTAATCTTGTTTCACTCGATATTTATAAGTGGGGTGATGATTGTGTTGTTTTGTTGTCATTTAGTATGTCAGCAGCTTTAATAAATATTTTTTTCCTCATTCTATTTGTTGTCCTTCAGCAGGACTAAGCGCATGTCCATATCAGTTGGTCCAAGTAACTTTGCATCACAGAAGAAAAAACTCAAGGCAATCGATCAGTTGGTCCAAGAAACTCCTGTAGAAGATCAAGTGTTGTGATCTGGAAGTCATTTACCTTGTTGACTTCTCTAATTATAGGAATTCTTTTTAATTATCTGGAGAAGTGCATGACTAAGGAAAATGAGTTATCAGCATTTTTTTTTTGTTATTTAATACAGGTGGCGATAGGACTTGAAGTGGATAGGAATCAGCAAGAGCAAATGTAAACAGGCTGTAGTACTATATTTGGTGCTTAAATGTATTTTTAGTTGGAGACAGAAGTGAGGTGTGCAGGCATGATGAAACATTCTGTTGAATATGCCAAGTACAGATCAATTATTGATTTATTCAATTGAGAACTCAAATGTGTAAGCCAATTTGGTGAAGTGTTAGGTAAGGTGTTTTAGCCCTTTATTTGGTTCAGCTCGGTAAGTTGTTTGATCCAAATTGGGTTTCTCCCATGTCATTCATGGAGTTTTGAGCAGACCTTTCCATGTACACTTATTGGTTGTGAAGATTTGAGAATACTTCAGCCTACTAAATATTTCCCTCCTTAAATAGTAAATTAAAAAATTACTAGGATTACTGAATTTATTTATAAAATAACCCATCGCCCTTCCTTTAAAATGACATCAAGTTAAATCCAACCTCTCTTCTGCCTAGTTTTAAATCAGTGCAGACAGCGGATTTTGTAATTTAAGTTCTGAATTAAATATCATAGTACATATCTCTCCTCATATGTCTATTATATCTCCCCATCTCTAAGCAACCCCTAAAATGATGCACACGTAGCCCCACCAGATCATAGACCACTACAATATGTGTATCAAGAAAAATATTATAATAGACTTTCATGGTGTTTAATACAGATTCTTTATCTCCCATTATTGTAGATATATGGAAAAGATCTATGGCAGAAATTGGCCAAGACAAATTTGAAAATATCTCACAGATTATTAAAGTCAAATGATAAATCATTAATGACAATTAATTTTTGTGTTGAAGGGACATTACAATTAACTTGGCGCCAGTATTATTGTTGAATTGATGGGAGTTTTACTAAGTTTAGAGAGTTTCATTGAAATATAAGATTTTCATTTACATTGTTATATGTGCACTTACTTGGCCGATTAAGGCTATTGTCACAAAGTTTAGGGAGTTCATTTCCAAAATATAAAACTTTCATTTACGGTACATGGGCACTTATTAGTTTGATCAAGCCAATTTCTGAATATAATATCCAAGGTACTTGAAGAGATTATTTGCAATTGAGATGTCCCTTGCATCACCAAGGGACAAGCAATTTCAATTATCGTATTAAGAGACCAATAATAATCCCATCCTCAAATAGATGCTCAATGTTGCTATGAGTTTGCAATGGTGGTTAACACATCTATTGTAAAGATTGATGAAATTAGTGACCACATTTGGGAATTTGTCCAATCACAAGGGTCACTATTTACATAAACCTTTAGATGTGCTGATTTTATGACTTTGAACAAAGATTCAAAGACAATAAGCTAGCATGATACAAACAAATAAATCCACATTTTACAATGGTTAGTCCACATTGTCCACATGTTACGAGTGTTAGTAGGGTGGTTAATAAGGTAAGATTTAGTTTTTTTTTAGTGAACGATTTAGATCCAAAATTGTCAAATTGAAGTAGGTGAAGTTTATATTGAGGTTGAAGATTAGTAAATTTGGTGATTAGAGACTAAACTCTTAGGACTTTTTGAGAATCAATGTTTTTGCTAAATTTACACGTGAATGTGTCCACTTAAGCTAATTATTATATTTATGACATCTTAATTTGTTAAATCAAAAGGATAAAGATTTTCTTGACAGCCTTCCACAAGTAAATAAAGATGAGCAAAATACTATTTCTATAATATGTAAAATCAAGAATGTATAATACAATGATCAACCTTGCATAAAGGATGAGGAGGTGAGAAAGTAGGAGTGAAACTTTGACTACTCTAGTATGCAACAATGTAGGACTCTATGGATAGGTTTTTGGACACTCAGTGTGTTACATAAGTTGAGGAGAGAACATCTCCACCTTTAAGTGAGCTTAAACATAATGTGAATAGGACA
This sequence comes from Thuja plicata, assembly GCA_018584345.1. Lineage (NCBI taxonomy): Eukaryota > Viridiplantae > Streptophyta > Pinopsida > Cupressales > Cupressaceae > Thuja > Thuja plicata. The sequence goes on from MU226102.1 coordinate 2,196,786, forward strand.
ACTAAGTAGGCTAAAAGCAAAATAGTTAGATAAAACATTTTTTTTCACACTAACAACGCTTGTACACTTCTAGGTCTATAAAACCAGTTGATCTAAAAGTCATCACAAATAATTATAAAAAAAAGAAAATAACATATCACACCACAAAAAGACACCTAATACACATTAACATGCTACAGAGTTGTCTTTAAGAGTTAGTGTACACTAGGTCATTGCAAATATCTAATACCTATAAATAAGTATATGAAAACTACATGCATATACAATAAAAGATAATAGGCTACTTTTCCCCCTTCAAATCTAGATAATATTTCCTTACAACTTATGTACAATCCAAAATTTATACTTAACTCAATAAAAATTCATTACAAATCAGCTCTTGAATGATTTAGAAAATACTAATACATTAAGTTATAAACGTGGGATGAACCTAATCTACTAAATTCCCAGGTAGAACTAATAGAGAACGAATTATTAAAAGAAATCATTTTTCCAATGACATACAATTCAAGTTATCTTAGTGGTGAAGTTATACTTTTGAAAGAGATGTCACAAGTTCAAATCCCACAAGTGGTAAGGTATGCACACCACATTTGTAGCATAGTTAGGTGCCTCCTGCAAGGAGTACAAGGTAGTCCCATATTACTATAAGCCATTTGTGGAATCGTATACAAATTGCTTGATATCATGGACTAGAAGAGAATCTTTCTGTCTTTCTTTAATTCATTGAGTGACAAACCATGATTTAAAGTCACATGTTAGTAGTCTTGCAACTCTTAAAATAGAACTTTGCAAGACTACAAATAATTATGCCTACTTTAAATATACACGTGCACTCTTGATATCTCACATCATTAAGTTCTTGAATGATTTAGGATGTTTAAATACACTATTGTGACATTAACTAAACATAAATGACAACAAATCAACAAATGGCGATTTGACAAACACATGTATGCCATGCTACATGGTTTTAGTTGCATATGAAGAGATCTAAGTACGAAGAGGTCTTGACTTGACTACACCTATATGCTTGCAAATAGTGAAAGACATGCTCTAAAAAATGCATATAACATATGACATTTGAGAATATACAAAACCAAAAGAAACCTAAAAGGGGTGTTGAAATTTGGCTAAAAGATCCATTCTTAAGAGAACATACATTTACAATATTTAAAGTATTATATTTATTCTACTAATGACACTTGTAATATATCCAATATTACAAGATTTGGTTAAACATCTAGGCATTCATTCTCTCATATTTGATTTTCATACATAAGAAAGAGCTTGACGGTTCATTAGGTATATACTATGATAGAACAAGGGACAAAAAGCCATATCCACATGTTCAAGGTAATTCTATAATATCGTATTCCAATAAATCATGGAGCCATATAATTCTCTTTTAACTTCATTTTCCATGCATGATATGGCTTTTATATTTTCATTTGATTTGTTAGCTACTGTCACAATATTTATCCAATGAAGAATTTGTAGATTAACTTTACCACAAATAAGATCACCCCAAAGGCCATTAGAAAACTATTCTCTTTCTTTTGCCCTAGCATATTAGAGAGAGAGAGAGAGAAAGAGAGAGAGATTTTATGAAGAGCATCTATACATGTCTCTTCTGAATGAATGTGGACAAAAGTTTCCTCAAGATGAATAGAACACGCAAAATGAAGATACCACATCTCTTAATATTCCTCCTATGATAAACATAGAGCAACAAGAAAATCATAATACAGACAACCTCTCTAAATATTGCCCCATTGGTAAATGTAGGACAACAAGAAGATTAAAATGTTCGACCTTTAGTGAAGAAAAAAGCAACCAATTATTATCAATGAGGAGAAGATGGATAATAGCACCAAGTAGAACCTTGAGAAAGGTAAAGAAACTACATAGCAATCAATTGGTCATGAGAAGCAAGTGGACGATGACACTAAAAACAACTTTGAGAAAGGTCAAGAAACTTCTTTTCCCCCCGTTAATTCATTAAAAAACCTATAATCACAAATGCAATTCCAACTAGTGGTTACTCCACAATTGCTTCAATTGCCTACACTTGATGGACAAGTTGATTTGTCTAGTACATCTCCCCTTCACAAGTTACAACTGGGAGATATGCCACATTCATCTGCAAAACAAGAGATTCTCTAGCAATATGTTGAGAGCACTGACCTATTGAATGAAGAAATCAAAACTACCCAAGAGGACTTGCCTGAGGTAGAAAGAGACCCTTGTCTGTCTTCCACATAACAAATGACACTTCTATAATTCTTCATAGATCAATCATCTAATCTCGAGTATAGGTAGAGCAAAAGGCAGATGATCAAACATAAGGATGCCCAATGCTTCTAGTTGATGTGCCAATGTACATAACAAACTCCAAGAGAACATGAAAATCGTTAAAACATGGTTGGAAGATGCCACCATAATTGACATGTTGTCTTAAGGGTGTTGCAGCTTGTTAATGTTGTAGTAGCTACGAGAGAAATCTTTTATATCTATGCAATCATGGATGTGCTATGTTCCTTACTTCTCATCAGTATAAACTCATTCTATCACAGGTGATTCAACATGTCTATTTCATCATCACCGCACAACTAGAGTCAACGTGTGACTTCCTTCATCTTGATCAGTCGGTTCTTTTGTTATTGTGCCCGACGTTGGATGTATGGATGACTTGGCTCCTCGTATGAGATTACTCAGCATCATGTGATGACTTGGCATCGTGATGAATGACTGAACATCATTTGTGTATTCCTTGGCACCATGCGATCAACTATGTTTTGCTGGCAAGTTAATATGGTTACCGTGTGACTCAGTTGCTTCATTTTTCATTCATTATGATCGACGATTTTATTTTTATATTGAAGTTGTCGGGTCTCTTTATGAAGGTGTCCATTCATTTTATGCTTGCCGCATATGACTCATAACGTATGTGTGTCTCTTTGTTTTTCTAAACGCATAGACTATTCGTGCTAGGTTGAGCTTAATTGGTATTCACCGTGGGTGGAGATAGTGGATGGTATCGTGTTTTCTTTAGGCAGAAAGATAGAAGTCGAGGGTATATGTTAAGGTTTTGTGATTGTGATGTGAAAATTCTTATTGCAGTCACTGATTATTAATCTCCTATCCCATAAAGATTATTTAACTGCTGAAAATAAATTTAAAGCTGAATATCAAAAAATAACACATCTGCAACTTCATCAATAAAAATACAGAAAGAAATATGCAACACAAAGAACACAATATTTTTGGACAAATCGTCCCTGAAAAAACCTCGAAGGGAAAACTAGTACTGCAGATGAGAAATATATATTAATCTTCAACAAATTAAGAGATACAAAATTCTTTGCCTCTCACTGGCAGAACTTAGACAATCTCCTAACTCCTCTTGCTGATATTCCTCCACTGCTATCCTCAACGCTATCACTGCGCCCTTGCTAACACTGCAAGACTGTTTGCTATCACTGCAAACTCATTTGCTAACACTGCAAATGCTCTCCAACTTGTGTTGGTGTG
>MU226102.1:2232481-2253460 GCA_018584345.1 Thuja plicata
GACCTGTGCGACTGAGCGATGGTATCTTCACATTAACACCCCATCTCTTCACCGCGCACTCGCACTGCAAAAGACAAGCAAGTTAAAACATGAGCGAGTGAGCGAACTTCATGACATGAGCTCATCGCGCACTCGCTGACCTTGGACATTGACATAAAAATTTGATGCGGGTGTGCGACTACTTTATTTTTGACATGACTCGCTCAGTCGCAGAACGTGATGACAGACAGTATGACTTTATCGCGACTGCGCGATTTACCTCTCAAAATAGCTCGTCGCCCACTCACAGACAAATCAAAAATAAACATATGGAGATCGCGATTGCGTGATTCTCCTTCTCGGACAGCTCGTCGCGCAATTGCATGACTTAAAGACTCTTTTCAAAGACCGACGCGACAGAGTGACTAAACATAAAACATGACTTTAAAAAAGGATTTTTGATTTCTTTTTGGCGGTAAAGCATAAGATTTGAAATAGGAAAGCCTGGGAAAAACAAAAGACCAAGAAATTCAAATTTTTTACAGGGCAGTGCTAACACTGAGCATGACTTAAAAGTCCTTTCTAATTGAGAGACATCCCAAGGAGTATCAAAAAGTTTGGTCATACAAAGTAGCATTAGATATGCCCGATACCTATTAATAGGCCAAGTGAGTGTTTGATCAAGGATGGTAGCATTAGATGCCAGATACTAAGTGACAAACTATTATTTAAATCCTCTAACAAGGTCACACCTAACAGTGTGTCTGTAACCTTTAACAGGGTTGGCTCTTCACCGAGCTCACTTCAGAAGAGTGAAAATTTGGGGTACCGGTCCTAGTGGTTTTTCCCTTGACATGGTTTCCACGTTAAAAATCTACGTGTCATGTGTTTATGAGTCATTACTTTACTATTTTGCATTTCACATAAGTAAATATGGATTGATCGGTATACACTAGTTATTTACTGTATTTCGATAAAGTAACAGACTGCTTATCGATAAACATACAGTAGAAGGTTTTACAAAGCATTCCAACAAGTAGTAATTTGATATAAGTATTTGGAGGCATTCATCTTATAGGACTAAAGATAACTACATGTATAATTTTGTGGTACTATGTTTTAAGGGTTGATTATTGGAATATTTTGAGGCCACTGATTCACCCCCCTCTCAGTTATTACTAACAGGTAGAAGGTCTAGTAAGTCAGATGAAAGTACTAGGGGAAGATGTAGATGAAAAACATGTCATTGAAAATATTTTGAGGAGTTTGATTCCAAAATTTGAAGGTGTGGTCTCTACAATTGAGATTTCTAAAGATCTCTCAAGCATGCAAATTGATGAATTAAGTGGAATTTTGTTAACAATTGAAGAAAGGATGAAAATTAATGAATAAATCTTAGAGAAAATATTTTCCTCTAAAGAAAATATAATAGGAAAAAGGAACACATTCTTCAAGAGTCATAGTAAAAGTGATGATAACAATAAGAGTGAATACAAAGGTGAATCTAGAAATTCTAAAGGAAGAGGAAATTATTCCAGAGGAAGAAGTAGTAACTTCAGAGGAGCTGGAAGAGGAAGAGGAAGAAGTAATGGGGGATATAATAGTAAAAAGAATGTCCAATGATTTCATTTCAATAAGCTTGGACATTATGCTTCAGAATGTTGTAGTGAAAAAGGTGAAACCGAAAAAGAGAAGTTCTCATAACACTATTGAAGATAAGAAAAAATTGTTCATTTCTTGCTTCAATACAAATGTCAGTGAAAATAATGTGTGGTATATAGACTCTGAATGTTCTTCACATTTGACTTCTAATGAGCATCTATTTGTGAATTTGGATCAAAAGTCAAAGTACTGTAGTACTAGGAGATAATAATTCTCATGGAAGAAAAGGTAAGGGTACCATCGCAGTTACAACAAAATATGGCTAAGTGAAGCATATCAATGAAACCTCATTGGTTCCAACACTCAAAAAGAATTTGTTGTCTGTTGGAAAAATGTTAGAGAAAAATTATCAAGTGACTTTTGACTTTTGATAAGAATGAGTGCATAATAAGATATAAAACAAAAAGGAATGCAATTGTTGCAAGAGAAAAAATGATAGGTGATAGGATGTTTCCTCTTGATTTTACTCATGGGAACCAAATGCTAAGGTCTAGTGAAATGAGTGAAAGTAAGATTTGGCACAAGAGATATGGCCACCTCAGTTTTAATGGTTTGATTTTACTCAAAAGATTAAAAATGGTTGAAGGTCTACTATTTATTGAAGACACAAAAGAAGTGTGTGAAAAGTGTATTGTTGGCAAACAACATAGGATACAATTTCCTATTGGAAAATCCAGTAGAGCTAAAGAACATATTGAGATAATCCATAAAGATTTGTGTGGTCCTTTGGAAACACCTTCTTTGAACAAATCCAAGTATTTTCTAACCTTCATTGATGATTACTCAAGAAAAACTTGGATTTTTTTTTTGTTTCAAAATCAGAAGTGTTTGAAAAATTTGTAGAGTTCAAGAGTTTGGTTGAAAACAAAGGGTGAACCCACAATAGTGGGTTACACTTTTTTGGAGGAAGATTTTCCTCATGAAATCTGCGAGCTGGGCGCATGTAGTCAGGTACTTTCGATAGAAAGTACTTGAAAGTTTCGATCAAAACTATCTTAGTTTCAATCAAAACCACCATAATTGACTAGTTTCGATTGAAACTAGTTAACTAGGTATTTGGTGGGGTTTTTAACCCCACCGAAACCCTCACTTTCGCAGGTTGAGTGAGGGTTGCGATCAGAGCTTTGGTGGGGCATCCAACTTTTAAATGTCGATATCAGAGGTATTTTATTGTTTATTCTCTCTTATTTTGTATTATTTAATGTATTTTAATATGTATATTTGTATATACATATATACATGTATATTACATATATATGTGTATATACATATACATACACACACACACACACATGTATATTTGTATGTATAAATAAATAAATATATATTTGTATATACTTCTTTCATTTTATATTATTTATTGTTTGTAGAATATATCTTCATGTATATATACATATAATTATATATATATGTACATATATGTATATATATACACATATATATGTATACATATAATTATATATATATGTGTACATATATGTACACACACACACACACACACACATATATATACATACATATACATATAGATATATATACACACACATATATATAAATACACACACACAGATATATACACACACTTGTGTGTGTGTGTGTGTATCATGCACATATATATGCATATGTGCATATATATATGCATGTATATATGCATGTATGTATGCATATATATATATGTACATGTATGTGTATGCTTATGTATGTATGCATATGTACATGTGTATGTATGTGTGTTTATATATATATCTATATGTGTATGTATGTATGTATATATCATGTATGTACACATGTGTATGTATGTATACATATAATACATGTATGTATGTGCACGTATGTACATGTATGTGTATGTGTATGTATATATACATGTACATATATGTGTATGTGTACATGCATGTATGTGTATGTGTATGTGTACATGCACATATACATGTGTATATGTATGTGTATGTATGTATGTGTATAGTGTGTTTATGTATGTGTACATGTACATGTGTATGTATGTATGTACATGTGTATGTGTATGTGTATGTGTATGTGTATGTATACATATGTATGTATGTATTTACATGTATGTACATGTATATGTATGTGTTGAAGACAATTATTCAATTGTGTATTGTCATTGATGTATTTACAAATATAGTGATGTTACACAAATATCTATACGTAATCGAGCACAGTCAGTGAATGCTGATCTCTCTTGGGCATTGAAGAAGACTCCGGTATCAGCCAAGTGATGTTTAGTACTAACCGAGTTCACTCAGGAAATACAGTAACGGTCAGGCATTGAAGGGTTACAGTGTTAACTGAGTTATATATTTAGTGTCAGCCGACTAACAATAGTTTACACTTTATGTTTAATTGGTTATATGCAGCCGACATACTTAAGTTTTATTGTTTATTTGGAAGGTTATTCAAGCTAACTTGACAAGGCTTATCATATATATACAAGGTCAAGTTTGGATTGAATGTGTGAGTTTTAACATGAAGAGTGAAGGCAAAATAAGATGGAATTTTGATTAAGGATAGAACATCTAGACCGAGCTGCAATAGAGTATCCGATCAGTGAGGATTCAATTTAAAGCCAGAGCAGAGATCTGAATCAGAAAAGACAGTTGCTTCTTCAAACAGGTCAATCCATTGTTACTCTCTAACAATTGTAGCAATGATCCAAATCTCTTTATCGAGTAGACTTAACAGTCTTTCATAAATCCTCTCACAAGGTGGCATTTCTACATTGAAGTTTTTTGAAGACCTCTAACAAGGCCACTCCTTACAGGGTGATTAAATCCTCTAATAGGGTCACACCTAACAATGTGTTTTGTAACCTTTAACAAGTTTGGCTCCTAACAGGGCTCACTTCAAAAGAGTGAAAAATAGTAACTAGTTGCAATTGGTGGTTTTCCCAAATTGGGTTTCCACGTTAAATCTTGGTGTCAGCTGTGTACATGTTATTTTCTTTATTCTTTATGTTTACGCACTTAATCACTAAAGGATAATCATAGTTAATATCTTAAGATTGCTTTGTTAACCGAGTAACAATAAAATAACTTTGTTAACCGAGTAACAATGATAAGTTTGATAAAGACATCTAAGGGACTTGGATTTGTTTTTGTGGTAACTGATTCACCCCTCCCCTCTCAGTTACTCAACCCATTTCCAATAATTGGTATCAGAGCATTTGGTGTTTTCAGGGAAGGTTTCAAGGCCTGAGCTAAAGATGAGAGATGTCTTATAGAAGGGAGATCCCCAAGCTTAACGAAGACAACTTTGCTGCATGGCACAAGTTGATGAGGCTACATCTATCTACTATTGGAGATACTGGTTTGCAATTCTTGGATCAAAAGTATGTGGAACCACCGAGACCTATGTCTGTGGATCAGATGGTGGACATGAAGAATCATAACATAATGATGATTGATATAGCTTCTTCACTCAGCTATTCAGAATTTGATGAAGTCAAGGACTGCCCTACTGCCTATGATATGTGGAAGAAACCACATAATATCCATGGAGGAGATGATAATTTAAAGAGATCCAAAGCATAAAGTCTCAGAGGTCAGTTTGATTAGATGAAAATGAAAGAAGGAGAAGACGTTACAAAATACAGTAAAATAATCAAGAAAAGTGTCAGTGCCATCAGAGCCGTCGGTGGAACAATTGAAGACAAAATAGTGGTTAGTAAGGTATTAAGAAATTTACTTCCTATATATGCAATTAGAGTTTTAGCCATTCAAGAGATGAGGTGCAGTAATGATATAACTCTAGATGCATTGGTTGGAAGGCTAACAACTTTTGAGTTGGATAATTTTGACAATTATTCTCCTAATCCTAACAATTTTGAGTCTGCATTCAAAACAAAATTAAACCTTGGTAAGATGGATTGAAACTCAAAAGGAAAACATATTGATAGTGATAGTGATGATGATTCTGATGATGAAGATCTAGAAATCATTGAAGCACTACTTGCAAAGAGAGCTGCCAAAGGAAGAGGACAATACAAAGGAAGAATACCATTGATTTGCTTTTCATGTGATGTGGTTGGTCACATTGCTGCTAAGTGTGCAAACAAAGAAGACAAAGGTGAGTGAAAGTTCAACAAGTACAAAGGCAAGAAATATTTCAAAAGCTATAAAAGCTACAAGGATAAAGGTAAGAAATCTTGTTATATTTCTGAAGATTCTGATAGTGATGAAGACGAAGACGAAATGGTTTACATTGCTATTAAGGATGAATTAGACAATGAAGAAAATGAAAAGACTACACTTTTCTCTCATATTAGCAAAAATGACACTTGGATAATTGATAGTGGTTGTTCTCACCACATGACTGGTGATAAAACTAAATTTGTGCATCTTGAGAACTATGATGGTGGGAGTGTCAGTTTTGGGAATGATGAACCTTTCTATGTGAAAAGTAAAGGTTGTATTTCTCTAACTGAAGGAATCAAATGTGATAATGCTTATTGGGTTGAAGGACTAAGACGTAATCTACTAAGTGTGGAACAACTGAGTAACATTGGTTTCAAGGTAGAATTCATGAATGGTAAGGCCAAGCTCCTGGATGGTAAGGGAAACCTATTGGAACTGGAAAGAAAACAAAAGGTAATCTATTCTATCTTGATCTCACTGAAATTTCATGTTTTATTGCACAAGTAGAAGAAATCTGGTTATGACATAAAAGATTGTGATATGTGAATTTTGATAACCTGGTCAACATAAGAAAAAACAAAAGAGTAAGAGGTATTCCTATTTTGAAGAAACCTGAATTGGCAATATGCAAACAATGTCAAATTGGGAAGATGGGCAAAACTAGTTTCAAGAGAAAGAATTACAATACTGAAGAAGTCTTGGAGTTAGTTCATACTGATCTGTGTGGACCAATTGGAAAAAAAAGTTACACATGAGAGAAGTATTTCATTCTATTTATTGATGACCATTCCAGAATGATGACTATTATGTTTTTCAAAGAAAAATTAGAAGCTTTTTAGAAGTTTAAGTGGTACCTTGCCAAAGTTGAGAAGGAAACAAGAAAGAAACTTAAATGCCTAAGATCTGATAGAGGAGGTGAATTCATTTCTAATGACCTCAATGAATTCTATAATGAAAGAGGAATCAAGAGACAAGTATCTGTCCCAGGCACACCACAACAAAATGGGATAGCAGAAAGAAGAAACAAATCTATTATGGATTGTGCAAGAACCTTGATGATTGAAAAGAATGTTGCAACCACATACTGGAAGGAAGCTATCAACACTGTAGTACACACCTTGAATAGAGTTCAACTAAAGAAAGGTATTGAGCAGACACCTTTTGAATTATGGTATGGCTATAAACCTAATGTTTGTTATTTCAAAGTATTTGGAAGTAAATGTTACATCTTGAAGGAAGCAAGAAATGGAAAATTTGATGTAAAAGGTGATGAAGGTATGTTCCTAGGCTACTCTTGTAAAATAAAAGCATATAAATGTTTGAATCTTGCTACTCATAAAGTCATAGAAAGTGTACATGTTAAGATTGATGAGTTTATAAAGAGAAGTGAAGAACATAGTAGTAAAGAGTCTGAAGACTTAAGAAACTTTGTGTATTATGAACTTGATACTATACCTAAGACACATGCAATGGTGATTGGATGACAACCATGTCAACCACTGAATTCCTAGCACAAACCTTGTTGCAACATGTGCAACTCGAGCTGCTAACTGTTGAAACTGAGTCACAGACAGAGGGAACCAAGTCTCAGACAAAAGAAACCGAGTCACAGATAGAGGGAACTGAGTTGCAGACAGAGGCGCCCGAGTCTTAGACAGTGGAACTTGAGTCTCAATTGGAAGAGCAGAACATAATGTTTAAGTATGGTAAACCAAGTGGAGCAAGATGAGAATCAAAGAGGAAGGAGCTTGTACTTGTAAAATATGTTAGAAGGCATCATGCACCTAAAAAAATAATTGGAGATCAGACATAAGGTATAATGAAAATGAANAAACTTAAAGGTACATGTTTTCTTAGTGAAATTGAACCTAGATCCATTAAAGATGCATTGAATGATGAAAGTTGGATAGAAGCAATGAATGAAGAGATTGAGAAGATAGAAAATAACAAAGCCTAGACTCTTGTACCTAGACCAAAAGAAAATAATTTGATTGGTACTAAGTGGGTTTTCAGAAACAAGATGAATGAAAAAGGTGAAGTTTCTAGAAACAAGGTAAGATTAGTGTGTAAAGGATATGTTGAAGAAGAGGGTATTGATTATGGAGAAACTTTTGCTCCTGTTGCAAGAATTGAAGGAGTCAGAATTATTTTGGCATATGTAGCACATAAAGGATTCAAGGTATACCAAATAGATGTAAAATCTGCATTCTTGAATGAAATTTTGGAAGAGGAAGTCTATATTGAGTAACCTGAAGGTTTTGTTGATCCTAACAAAAGGAATATGGTTTGCAAATTGCACAAAGCCTTGTATGGACTGAAGTGAGCTCCTAGAGATTGGAATGAAAGATTGCATGGTTACCTAGTAACTATTGGATTTCAGAGAACTTATGACAATAGAAGCTTGTACATCAAAGAAGGATCTCAGAACAAGATACTATTAGCAGAGATATTTTTTGATGATATACTATTCACTGGATATGATGATTTATGCAAAGAATTATCTGAAGCTATGAGTAAGGAATTTGAGATGTCTATGTTTTGAGAAATCAAATTCTTTGTTTATTTACAAGTTCATTAGATGAAGGATGGTATCTACATTACTCATTCTAAATACATCAAAGAGATACTGAAGAAATTTGGAATGGAAGATTCCAGACCGGTTGGGACACTTATGTCTACTGGACATAAGTTGTCTAAGGATGATGACTCAAAGGAGGTAAATCATACTACATATAGATCTATGATTGGTAAACCTCAATATGTTTTTCACACTAGACCTAATATTGAATTAGCAGTTGGTATTGTTGCAAGGTTTTTAGCTAATCCTAGAGATAATCATTTGATGGCTATCAAAAGGTTTTTGAGATATCTTAAGGGCATTGAAGATTATGGATTATGGTATAAGAAAGGAGGAAACTTTGATTTGAAGACTTTTACTAGCGTTGATTGGGTAGGAAGTGTTGATGACAGAAAGAGCACCAGTGGTGGAGTGTTATTTCTTGGAAAAAGGTTAGTCTCTTGGACCAGCAAGAAACAAAATTGCATTTCTCATTCTACAACAGAGGCAGAATATGTTGCTGCAGTAGTAAATTGTTCAAATATCAGATTGTTCAAACATCTGTTGTCAAGTATAAAGGAGGAAATCAAAGAACCATTTATTATTTGATGAACTATAACTGATTGAATGTTTGAAGATGACAAAGTTGATAATCACCGAGCTTTAGAAAGTTAATGCAAGACATTAAATTAGTTAATGTATTATATTGTCATTGATGTCAACTTGATATACTTTGATTGGTCATATTCATATTTTCAAAGACTTCAAAGAACCAAAGAGATAAAATTTATGTTATCATTAATGCATAAAAGTTCAGTATACACCAAGTGATGACAAACATCGACGGACAGTGCACACCGACGGATAGAGAACCCCAAGAAGAGTCACAGTGTAAACCGAGCAAGATACCTGAGCAAGCATTACCGAGAAAAACCAAAGTGATACCCAAGAAGAACTAAAGGTCATAGTGTTGCCCAATGAATAGACAATCTTGATAGACAGAGCTTCCCAAGGACAACTAAAGTCAAGATCGAGAAAACAAGGAGTTAAACATCGATTAGAACTGAAGTTCAGAAATGAAAAAAGAATTAGCTGGTAGGAGATAAATATAGAGTTAACTGTTTGATTACATTTTTTTCATCGACCAGTTAATAGCTAAAGATAAGCTAGAGATTTAAAGCTAGTTTTATTCCAGTTGTCAATAATACATCTACGGGATAAAACTAAAGCAAGATTTAAAGCAAGAATGGTGAGATTTGCAGAACATGTCAAGAACATGAAAGACAAGGACTTAGAAATGGTGAAATCATGTTTATAAAAGAGACAAGCTAATTCATTATGAAAGAGAGGATGCTAAAGAGAATTATGGTGAAGATAGAAGTCTTCATATAGACCTGATCATACAAGCTAAAGAATAGAGTTAAATTTTTCTACAGACACCGAGCAACAAAGAAGAAACAACATTCACCGAGCAAAAAGAAGTGGAGAAAAGGAAGAAAAGAGAAACATTGATTAGAAAGGTATTATGAGCTTACAATAGATCTGAACATCTGCAAGATTAAGTTGTATTTATGAACATATCATATACTGATTCAATTTAACTATTGATTCAGAAATTATCTTAACAGAGTAGGATCTAACCATCCTTTATATATTGAGATACATCCCAAGGAGTATCAAAAGGTTTTCATGTTGACAACATAATGAATGTGAGGTCAAGTGATAAACTGTTAGTGATAAATCCTCTAACAAGGTTGCACTTAACAGTTTGTTTGTAACCTTTAACAGTGTTGGCTCTTCACCAAGCTCACTTTAGAAGAGTGAAAATTTTGGGTTACCGGTCCCAAGTGGTTTTTCCCTTAACAGGGTTTCCACGTTAAAAATCCATGTGTCAAATGTGTATATGGTTCATTGCTTTAATATTTTTCTTTACACATTACTAAAACATGATTGATTGGTAAACACTAAGTTATTTACTGTATTTCAATAAAGGCTAAGACTGCTATTCAGTAAAGCTTAAGAAAAAGGATAACAATGAACTCCAAATAATAGTTATTTGATAAGATTAATTAAAGGCATATATCTTGTAGGACTGAAGACAAGTAGAGGTTTTATATTTGTGGTATAAAGTTTTGGATGATTTATTGGATTAATTTTTGAGGCCACTGATTCACCCCCCATCCCAGTTATTCTAACAATTGGTATCAGAGCTTGTGTGCTTGAAAGGAAGGTTTAACGACCTAAGCTAAAGATCACAAGATGAGCAAAAGGGATGTGCCTAAGTTGAACAAGGATAAATTTGCATCATGGCAAAGAAGGATAAGAATCCACCTATCAGGTATTGGAAAAGATGTTACTCAGTACCTAAATACTAAATATGTGTTACCTATTGGACCTTTGATAGTTGATCAATTAAGAGAGAAACGTGAACACAACTCTATGATGATAGAACTTGCTTCCTCACTCTCCGATGCTAAATTTGAAGATGTCAAATCATGCACCACTGCAAAGAAAATGTGGGACAAATTGAAGCNGCATCATGGCAAAGAAGGATAAGAATCCACCTATCAGGTATTGGAAAAGATGTTACTCAGTACCTAAATACTAAATATGTGTTACCTATTGGACCTTTGATAGTTGATCAATTAAGAGAGAAATGTGAACACAACTCTATGATGATAGAACTTGCTTCCTCACTCTCCGATGCTAAATTTGAAGATGTCAAATCATGCACCACTGCAAAGAAAATGTGGGACAAATTGAAGCTAGTACATGGAGGAGATACAAATTTGTTGAGGGCTAAAGCTGAAAGCCTAAGAGGAAAGTTTGATGACCTAAGATTGAAAGAAGGAGAAAAAAAACTTAGTATACTTGCAAAATCAAAGAGGTTGTAAATGCTATCCGAGGAGTAGGAGGTGTACTTGAAGAAGAAATAGTGGTTTGTAAAATTCTCAGAACCTTACTACCTGTTTATGCTATTAGAGTATCTAATATACAAGAAATGAGAGCAGTAGGAAATAACAATGTTACTCTAGATAGTTTTATTGGTAGAATTATTTCATTTGAGATGAATAACTTTGAGAAAAATGTCGTACCAACTATTGAGTCTGCATTCAAATCTACTTTGAAAATAAGTAAATCAAGTCATAAATACACTATGAGAAATGATAGTGATAGTGATGACCAAGAACTTCATGAGATTGAAGCACTAATGGCTAGAAGGTTGCAGAGAGGCAAAGGTAGATACAAAGGTAAATTACCATTGGTATGCTTTAATTGTAAGGAGATTGGACACTTTGCTGCTAGATGTCCTAAAAAAAGAAAAGACGACAAAAGTAATTACAAATCATATGAAAAGAAGTTTGATAGAAGTGAATACATAGATTACCGAAGCAACAGACAATCTAACAGAAGAGACAACTGAGACTACAAGGACAAAGGGAAGAAAGCTTGTTACCTGGATGAGAACAAAGCTGGAAATACTGACACAGAGTCTGATGAAGATATTGAGGGGGTATTTGTTGCCTTGAAGGATGATTCAGACAAAGAAGAAAGATATGTTGAGACTGCACTCATATCTAAGGTTAGTAAAAATGAAGTCTGGATTATTGATAGTGGTTGTACTCACCACATGACTGGAGATAAAGAAAATTTTGAATATTATAATGGTGGATCAGTAAGAATAGGTAATGACTCACCTTGTCCAGTTGAAGGTAAAGGAACCATACTGTTGAATAATTTGATCAGATGTAAAAATGCATATTGGGTGAAAGGACTTAACTATAATCTATTGAGTGTTTCACAACTGAATAACACAGGTCACCGAGTTGCATTTGAGAACAAAAAGGCAAAGATCTTTAATGAATCATGAAGGTTGATCAGAACTGGTGAATAGACAAAAGGTAACCTATTTTATCTTGATGATATTGACACCACTTGTTTAATGGACAGAAACAAAGACATATGGTTGTGGCATAAAAAGTTATGTCATGTGAATTTTGACAACATCGTTAGGATAAGCAATAAAAGGAAAGTATGAGGCTTACCGAGCATGAAAAAACCCAACCATGTCATGTGTAAGAATTGCCAAAAAGGTAAAATGAAAAAGTCTAGTTTCAAAAGCAAAACCTACACATCTAATGCTATTCTAGAGCTAGTCCATACTGACCTATGTGGACCCATGAGAACAAAGAGCTACTATGGTGATAGATACTTCATTCTCTTTGTTGATGATTATTCTAGAATGATGACTGTTATGTTCTTAAAAGAGAAATCAAAAGAATTAAAGATGTTTAAATGGTATAAAGCTATTGTTGAAAAAAAAAGTGGAAAGGAACTAAAATGCCCAAGGTTAGATAGAGGAGGATAATTTATTTCTAATGAATTCACTAACTTTTGTAATGAGCATGGAATTCAAAGACAGGTTTCTGCACCGAGAACACCACAACAAAATGGGATTGCGGAGAGAAGGAACATATCAATTGTTGATTGTGCCAGAACACTGATGATTGATAAAGACATCACACAAACATTTTGGAGAGAAGCTGTCAGCACTGCTTTCTACACATTGAACAGAGTTTAATTGAAGAAAGACACCAATAAGACACCTTATGAGCTATGGTATGGATACATACCCAATGTAAGTTACTCCAAAATTTTTGGTAGTCAATGTTATATTTTGAAAGATGATAGAAATGGAAAGCTTGACTCCAAAGGTGAAGAAGGAATATTTCTAGGGTATTCTACCAAGAGCAAGGCTTATAAATGTCTTAACAAATCCTCTAACAAAATCATTGAAAGTGCAAATGTCAAAGTAGATGAATTTTCTAAAAAAAATGATGAGGAAAGAAAAAGGAACCAGAAGACTACAACATGTTTGTCTATAGTGAATAACCTAACACTCTTCCCAATAAACAATGTATTTCTCCTGAGCGACAAAACAATGCACCTGAGCATCAGGCTACAAACACCAAAAATTAGGAAATTGCTCACAATGATATACTGAGCAATGAAGATCAAAATGAAGGTCAAGATGATGATCAGAATGATGAACAAAGAGTTGAAATGGCACTTTCCAAGTATGTTAGAAGACACCATCCAAAGAACTAGATCATAGGAGATAAAAAGATTGGAATGAGAACAAGAAGTAAGTCACTGAACACTAGATGTTTAATTTGCGATTTTGAACCTAAATCTGTTAATACTGCACTTGAAAATGAAGAATGGGGTAGTGCTATGAAAGAAGAGATAGAACAGATAGAGAAGAACAAAACACAGACATTAGTACCTAGACCAGATGACAAAAATGTCATTGGTACCAAATGTATATTTAGAAACAAGCTGAATGAGAATGGAGAAGTCACAAGGAACAAAGAAAGATTAGTATCCAAAGGGTACGCACAAGAAGAAGGTATTGACTATTGATAAACCTTTGTACCCGTTTCTAGACTAGAAGAAGTTTGAATTCTACTTGCTTATGCTTCTTACAAAGGATTCAAGGTATACTAAATGGATGCCAAATCTGCATTCCTAAATGGAATACTAGAAGAAGAGGTATACATTGAACAACCAGAAGGGTTTTTTGATCCTAACAAGAGAAACATGGTTTGTAGACTACAAAAAGTCTTGTATGGATTAAAACAAGCATTGAGAGCATGGTATGAAAGACTTCACTCCTATCTCATAAGTATTGTATTTGTAAGAACAAGTGAAAAAAGTAATATGTATTTAAAAGAAGATACTGATGATAACATTTTGATTGCTGAAATATTTGTTGATGATATCATATTTGGAGGTAATGATATGTTATGCAAATCATTTTCTAATGAAATGAGCAAAGAGTTTGAGATGTTAATGTTTGGAGAGATCAAATTCTTTCTTTGTCTACAAATTCTTCAACAGGATGCATGCATCTACATCACACAATCCAAATACATCAAGGAAGTGCTAAAGATATTCAAGATGGAAGATTCCAAACCAGTTGGAACACCTATGGAAACTGGATGCAAGTTGACCAAGCAAGACAAGTCAACTGAGGTAAATCAAACCCTATATAGATCTATGATTGGCAAACTCATGTATGTTGTATATACTAGACTGGATACATCACATGCAGTTGGAATATTTGCAAGATTCTCTACTAATCTCAAGGAATCACACATGACTGTTGTCAAAAGAATTATGAGATATCTAAAGAATAACGAAGACTATGACTTATGGTATAAAAGAGAAGGAAAATTTGAGCTTCAAGTCTATATAGATGTTGATTGGACTAGAAACTTAGATGATAGAAAGAGAACAACAAGAGGAGCATTCTTTATGGGTGACAGACTTGTCACATGGATAAGTAAGAAGCAAGGATGCATCTCACAATCTAATGTAGAAGCATAATATGTGGTTGCTGCTGCAAATTTCTCTAACATTGCATGGATCAAGCAATTACTGGAAGTTATGAATTAGAAAATTCTTGAACTAGTGATTATCTATTGTGATAATACAAGTACAATAAACATCTCAAAGAACCCAATCATGCATGCTAAGACAAAGCATATTGCTATCAAGTATCATTACTTAAGATAACAAGAGCAAGAGAAAGAGGTGATACTAGAATATGTTCAATCTAAGGAACAATTAGTAGACATATTCACAAAGCCATTGCCTAAAGATACATTTGAGCACCTGAGAAAGAGACTAGGGGTCCGACCTGTTAGAGTAATAGTACATTTGTCTTTATAATTAAATCACTTCAGTTTAATTATTAAAGTTCACTATTATTCTATTGACTTAAGCTTGTCATTTGTAGGTGCATAATAATTAATATGTTTATTAATTATTAATGCACAAACCTAAATTTTTCTGGCTTTAGGGTTTCTTACCTTATATGCCGCATTTGTATCATTATTGTTCACTCTTTTGAATACATTTTTTGCTCTGCCATTTTTGAGCACATAAGGGTTTCTTGTTTTTTGCTTCCTTGCTTTGGTCTTGTAACAGGTCTTCTTGCATGCAGCTGCTCTTGGGATTTGGTACTATTTTTATCAGTTCCTACATGATATGAGAACCTTACTGTTGCGGCTTGTTTGAGTTTTGTTGAAGCAAGCTCTTTGCGGTACGAGGGTTTGAAGCTTTCAATTTTTTTTTAGTATTTTTTATTGGATTTGGGGGGTCTCTATTTTTTGGAGCACTTTGGACCAAAACCGACCTCACAGATACGTTCGAAAGGCCCAAAAACCCCCATTTTCATATAAAATATGTTTGATTTGGACACCGAAGCGTTTGGGAGAAATTTTTTGGCCTATTACGGCCGTACAGGCACGGACCTCGAGGCAAATTTAAAAAAAAAATCAAAAAAATTTGCTTAAAAAAAGTGCAGCCCGTTTACACAGATTGCGCCTCCGTAGGACCACCTGCGCGCCACCTGCCGTCGCTGTGCCGCCCGCCAGCCGCCCAAGCGCCGCCCGGACCTGCAACCGCTGCCACCCCGCCCGGCTGCCGCTGCCACCCAGCCCGGTCGCCACCTCCACCGGTGGTGCTACCCATCGGCCGCTAGCCCTCTTGCTGACATCATCTGATGGTTTGGTGACGTCCATACAGGAGTCAAATTCAGGCTCGTCTCTGTGTTTTTCCAGCAAGCTCTCTTTTCAGGGGCCCTGTTAGTTTTTTGCTCGTAACTTGAGCGTACATACTCCAAATCGCAAGTGTAATATATCGTTGGAAATCTCTTTCTGAGCTGGTTCCAACCATGGAGGTTTCATCTTCACACTTGGCTATTTGAGCACCCATTTTTGGCGTCAAAGTTGAGGCTTTATTTTCCTCCTTTGCATTTGGACCTCAGGTTTTTCACTTGTTCTTTGTGTTTTTTACTTCACTTTGTGTTGTATGGGGGATAGAATCATTCATTGTGGGGGGGTGCTTTTTCTTTTTGTCATTTAATTTTAGAAAATGACCCTGCTACTTCCGTCTTTTTCTTCTCTCAATGTCGGACCCCTCTGTTGGCCGGCTGACACCGCATAACAACCACATCTGGAAAGCACACATGACCATGCTACTTATGTCATGCGACCTATGGTCATGTTTGGATGAGAAACAACCTATCTACACCATCCTTTTGAGGCTCTTCAGCACATAAATAAAATGGATGAAGCCATGGGCTTACTGGCACTAAATGTTTCTGACAGTCTCCTGTTTCACCTGGAGAATTTGAACACTCCTCATGCTATATGGAACAAGTTTGCAGATTTGTTTGGCACAGTTAATGAGTTCAGGGCACTTCATCTTGATGCAGAGTTGACATCATTGTCTCCTGACAGCTTTTCCACCATTGAGGACTTCTTGATGAAGTTCAATTCTCTCCGATCAGTCTTACAAGGATATGGGAAGACCAAGTCAGATAATGAGTGTGTTTTTTTGATACTCTCAAAGCTTCGCAAATAGTTTTCAATCTTCTCCTCCACCTTCTATTCCACTATGGATGCTTTGGGCCCTTGACACACTATGCCTTCCTTTGAGACCTTCTGGGATCGATTGACTAGAAAGTAGTCAAAGATTCAACTGTTGGATAGTTCTTCTGAATCTATGAGCCATGCTTTGGTTGCCCACTCACCTTCACAGAAGCTGAAGTAGAAACAAGCACCACCATCTACTCGTCAGAAGGAGAAATCAAAGACTGACAAACCCTCATGTTCCTATTGTCAAAAGGGAACTCATGATGAGTCACTTTTCTATCAGAAGAAGTTTGATGGTTATGAGAAACAGATTGCGGCTTTGCAAGCTCTCCTTCAGAAGAGCAATGTTTCCTCTCCATCCTCTTCTGACTCACAGGGGTCTGCTTTTCAGTCTTCTACCACATCTTCTTCAACTGGATAGGATCTTGGAAAGGGTCATGCATTCTGGGCTTCTGCTAGATACCCTTCATAGGTCCCTTGGATACTGGATTCAGGTGCTTCTCACCATATGACATCTTCTCTGGAGATCTCTTCTCTTACGACTTCTCCTATTCCTCAAATTCTCATGGGGAATAACACTATTATGACAGTCTATGGGAAAGGTTCTGTAAGCATTCAGGATGACACATTCAATGATGTATTGTATGTTCCATCTCTATCTGCAAACCTTCTCTTGATTCATCAGATTACTCTCAGTGGGTCAGGGAAGACAGTTAAGTTCACGACAGATTCAACCCTCATCTTGGATAGTGTGATAGGAGGCATTGTTTCTATAGGGACAATTGATCGTTCCACTTGTCTCTACACCTTCACACATTTTGGTCGACCATATCCATTATCGGAGCTCAGCTATCCTCTTCTGCGAGAGCATCATGTGGTGCAGTCAGTTCACTTGAACCTCTGTGTTGTTCTTGAGACCACTGCTGTGACTGCCACACCGCATCTTGTTGAGGTTTTTTCTCTTCAGCAGGACTCTTCTTCAGCACTGCCAGACCCTCCAACTCCATTCATTCAGCCACCAGGTGCAGTTGTTGAGGATTCTACAAAGGACACTCATCTCCTCTCTCATGATAGTGTCAACACACCTGTCATACCACTTGCATTGGGGATTCCATTTCAGGATCCTCGTGTCTACTCCTTTGAGCATCAAATCGACCTTCCAGTGACACCTCTTCTTTCGAGATTACCTCTTTAGTACTCACTATCTTTCACTCCTTTTCATTGGAGTCATAGTGGTTTGTTCATTGATCCAGGGGTTATTTCATTCTGGGGGGCTTTGGAGCCTCGACCCCCTCTCTCGGGGGGGTTGGCAGCACACATTGTACTCATGGATTTGAGAGAGTCTCTTGAAGTCATTCTTTGTCTTTTGCTTGCTTTTATATCTCTTTTTGGAGAGGAGTTTTTCCCACTGGGTTTTCTCCTTTGTCTCCAGTTTACAGAGATTTCATTGTAGTTGGGTACATGATCAGGCTTTGTTGCCAGGACCCATTTCTTTTGCTTTCATAGCTGTGCTAGGTTAGTTACCTCCTGAGCTTCGCTTAAGGGGGGGTGTTAGAGTAATAGTACATTTGTCTTTATAATTAAATCACTTCAGTTTAATTATTAAAGTTCACTATTATTCTATTCACTTAAGCTTGTCACTTGTAGGTGCATAATAATTAATATGTTTATTAATTATTAATGCACAAACCTAGCTTTTTCTGGCTTTAGGGTTTCTTACCTTATATGCCACCTTTGTATCATTATTGTTCACTCTTTTGAATACATTTTTTGCTCTGCCATTTTTGAGCACATAAGGGTTTCTTTTTTTTTGCTTCCTTGCTTCGTTCTTGTAACAGGTCTTCTTGCATGCAGCTGCTCTTGGGATTCGGTACTATTTTTATCAGTTCCTACAGATCCTTGTCTCTTGGTCACTAAGTTGACTAGGAAGCTGCATCATCCTACACACAATCAGAATATCATTCATGTTGATGAAAATCAAAGAGATGGACTACAAAGATTTATCAGTACAAAGAAAGGTACTTATCTACACCAAACACTAGAGCTATTGTTGGCTAATATAGAGCTATATTGCTGATGGAAAGGAAATTCAAGGAATATATTAAAAAAAGGGAGAAAAGTGATTGACATTGCTATCAAAGGGAGAGAGATGTTCAATAAAATATATTGCTATCAAAGAGAAAAGAACTATCCATCAAGGAGAGGAAAATTCAAAGGGAGAGAAAACATTAAAGAAAAATTCAAAGAAACATCAATCTAACAGAGAGAATTGGGAAAGTTAAACACAACATATCTATCCAGAAGAGGGACAAGACATTCTACAACAAAGGGAGAGACAAAATCAAAAGTTTCTACACCTATCCAGTAAAGGGAATGAAGAATGAAGAAAGTACTCTATAAGAATCAAATCTAAGCTAGAAGAGCTTACCAAGAGTCATATATTTGTATTGGTTATAGAAAAATAAGTTTGGTAGAGATTGATGAACTACAACTGATATATTTCATATTGTATTAGTATTATGTAGTATGTTGCCATCAATGCCAAAGGGAGAGATTGATGAACTATAACAGTTTGAATGTTTGAAGATGAAAAAGTTGATAATCACCGAGCTATAGAAAGTTAATGCAAGACATTAAATTAGTTAATGTATTGTATTATCATTGATGTCAACTTGATATACTCTGATTGGTCATATTCATATTGTCAAAGAATTCAAAGAATGAAAGAGATAAAGGTTATGTTATCAGTAATGCATAAAATTTCAGTATACACCAAGTGACAACAAACACCGACGGACAGTGCACACCGACAAATAAAGAACCCCCAGAAGAGTTAGTGTAAATCAAGCAAGATACCCGAGCAAGAATTACCGAGAAAAACCAAAGTGATACACGAGTAGAAATAAAGGTCACAGTGTTTCCTGACGAACAGAAAACCCCAACGGACAGAGCTGCCCGAGGACAAATGAAGTCAAGACCAAGCAAACAAGGAGTTAAACACTGATTAGAACTGCAGTTTAGAAATGACAAAAGACTTAGCTGGAAGGAGCTAAATATAGAGTTAACTATTTGATTACATTTTTTTCATTGACCAGTTAATAGCTAAAGATAAGCTAGAGATTTAAAGCTAGTTTTATTCCAGTTGTCAAGAATAAATCTACAGGATAAAACTAAAGCAAGCTTTAAAGAAACAATGACAAGATTTGCGGAACATGTCAAGAATAAGAAAGACAAGGACTTAGAAATGGTGAAATCATGTCTATAAAAGAGACGAGATAATTTATTATGAAAGAGAGGATGCTGAAGAGAATTCTGGTGAAGATAGAAGTCTTCATACAAACCTGATCATACAAGCTAAAGAACATAGCTAAATTTTTTTGCAAACGCCGAGCAACAGAGAAGAAACAACATTCACTGAGCAGAAAGAAGTGGAGCAAAGGAATATAAGAGAAACATTGATTAGAAAGGTATTATGAGATTACAATAGATATGAACATCTACAAGATTAAGTTGTATCTATGAACATATCATATACTGATTCAGTTTAACCATTGATTCAGAAAATCTCTTAACAAAGTAAGATCTAACCATCCTTTATATATTGAGATACATCCCAAGGAGTATCAAAAGGTTTTCATGTTGACAACATAGTGAATGCAAGGTCATGTGATAAATTGTTAGTGATAAATCCTCTAACAAGGTCACACTTAACAATGTGTTTGTAACCTTTAACAGGGTTGGCTCTTCACCGAGCTCACTCTAGAAGAGTGAAAATTTTGGGTTACCGGTCCCAAGTGATTTTTCCCTTAACAGGATTTCCACATTAAAAATCCATGTGTCAAATGTGTATATGGTTCATTTCTTTAATGTTTTTCTTTACACATTACTAAAACATGATTGATCAGTAAACACTAAGTTATTTACTGTATTTCGGTAAAGGCTAAGACTGCTATTCGGTAAAGCTTAAGAAAAAGTGTACTAGTGAATTCCAAGCAGTAATTATTTGATAAGATTAATTAAAGGCATACATCTTGTAGGACTGAAGATAACTAGAGGTTTTATATTTGTGTAATAAAGTTTTGGATGATTTATTGGATTAATTTTTGAGGCCACTGATTCACCCCCCTCTCAGTTATTCTAACAAGTAGTGACAACACTAGTGCTATTAACATTTCAAAAAACC
>MU226102.1:2253510-2269641 GCA_018584345.1 Thuja plicata
TCATTTCTTGAGAGAATTGGTTCAGGACAAGGAAGTAAGGTTGGAATATGTGAATACTAAAGAACAAATTGTAGACATATTCACAAAACCTTTACCTAAGGATGCATTCTTGTATCTTAGAGGAAATATAGAGGTGATTCCCTTAACTAAGGCTCACTAATGGACAGATTAGTGATGCATCAACTGAGCTATAGTAAAGATCTAACAAGTTGATGCAGATTATCAGAGCTTATTGCATATGAATTAGTACATCAGGTACACTACAATTTCATTGGATAGAGTCTTTGGCATTTGGATGTCAAAGAGGGAGAGATTATTGATGTCATGCCAAAGAAATCATTAAATGAAAGATTATTAATGATAGAGGGAGAAATTTTATCAGAAACAAAGATTGATGTAAGAGGGAGAAATCTGTAATTCAGTAATTGTGAAGACAGAGGGAGTTTTCTAGATGAGAATCCGAATGAAGCTAAGGACATTAATAAATTTTATCCTTATTTCTGTTGCTCTAAAATTCTTTGTATTATGACATGTTGTTTTGCCATCAATGCCAAAGAGGGAGATTGTTGAAGACAATTATTCAATTGTGTATTGTCATTGATGTATACACAAATATAGTGATGTTACACAAATGTCTATACCTAACCGAGCACAGTCAGTGTATGCTGAGCTCTCTTGGTCATTGAAGAAGACTCTAGTATCAACCAAGTGATTTTCAGTACTAACCGAGTTCACTCAGGCAACACAGTAACGGTCGGGCATTGAAGGATTTCAGTGTTAACCGAGTTATATATTTAGTGTCAACCGACTAACAACAATTTACACTTTATGAAAGTGTAAACTGGTTATATGTAGCTGACAGACTTAAGTTTTATTGTTTATATGGAAGGTTATTCAAGCTGACTTGACAAGGCTTATCATATATATACAAGGTCAAGTTTGGACTGAATGTGTGAGTTTTGACATGAAGAGTGAAGGAAAAATAAGATGGAAATATGATTAAGGACAAAACATCTAGACCAAGCTGCAATAGAATATTTGATCAATGAGGATCCAGTTTAAAGCTAGAGCAGAGATCTGAATCAGAAAATATAGTTGCTTCTTCAAACAGGTCAATCCATTGTTACTCTCTAACAATTGTAGCAATGATCCAAATCTCTTTACAAAGTAGACTTTACAGTCTTTCATAAATCCTCTCACAAGGTGGCGTTTCTACATTGAAGTGTTTTGAAGACCTTTAACAAGGCCACTCCTTACAGGGTGATTAAATCCTCTAACGGGGTCACACCTAACAGTGTGTTTTGTAACCTTTAACATGATTGGCTCCTAACATGGCTCACTTTAGAAGAGTGAAAAACAGTAACTAGTTGCAATTGGTGGTTTTTCTAAATTGGATTTCTATGTTAAATCTTGGTGTCACCTATGTACATGTTATTTGCTTTATGCTTTATGTTTCTGCACTTAATCACTAAAGGATAATCACAGTTAATATCTTAAGATTGCTTTGTTAACCGAGTAACAACATAATATCTTTTTTAACCGAGTAACAATGATAAGTTTGATTAAGACATCTAAGGGACTTGGATTTATTTTTGTGGTAACTGATTCACCCCTCCCCTCTTAGTTACTCAACCCATTTCCAATAGTATGTGTATGTGTGTGTATGTACATATGTATGCATGTGTATGTGTACATGTATACATATGTATATGTGTATTTATTACATGTATGTATGTGTACACATGTATATGTGTATGTATGTACATGTATGTATGTATATATATGTGTACACATGTATGTGTATGTATGCATGTATGTATGTGTACATGCGTATGTGTATGTATGTATGTATGTGTATGTATGTATACATATGTATATATGTTTGTATGTATGTATATATATGTATATGTGTATGTATGTATGTATGTATGTATGTATATGTGTATGTGTATACACATATGTCTGTATGTATGTATGCACGTACATGTATGTATGTATGTGTATGCATATGTGTTTGTATATATGCATGTATGTGTATGTGTATGTGTACATGTGTATGTATGCATATGTATGTTTACATGTGTATGTATGTACATGCACACATGTGTATGTATGTACATGTATGTGTACATGCACATATGTGTATGTATGTGTATGTATGTGTGTGTATGTATGTGTATGTATATGTATGTGTGTGTATGTGTACGTATGTGTATATGTGTGTATGTATGTGTGTGTGTGTGTGTATGTGTATGTGTATGTATGTGTAGGCATGTGTACACTTCATTTAAATTAGGAATACATATATGTAAACTTCATTTGAAGATATTTATTTGAACAATAACACGTGCATGACTAAGATTATTTTCAATTAAATTAGGAAAACATATATGTAGACTTCATTTGACTATAAATAAAATCTTCTTGGTACACATATATATCTAGATATATAGATATTATTAGACACCATGGAAAATGCATCGATTCCCCTTGGGGAACTATTTTCAGAAACTAATAAGGAAATTGAACGACTGCAAGATTCCCTAAACAATTTGACCAATTCTATTGTCTATAAGAGCACATGTTAGTCCATACTTTCTAGTTTGATTAGTATCAAAGATGACATTCATGGTAGCACTCCCTATGCACCAGACATTATAGAGGTCATACTTGAGAGGAAGAGACGAGAGGTTAGCTTCGCTCTTTCTCTTAAGGAGGTACGGGCTTTAGTGCCTAAAGCAACCCTGAAGAAGGAATTTTTCCCATCATATGCAGACTTACATTATGTGAAGGGATATCAAGTTACCAGATGTTAGGATCTTGCTATATCAGCATTGATAAACCCACGATTTCTAGCTGCCCATGGTTGTTATCCAAATAATAACCAGATTCCATTTTATTTTGCACAAAAGATTTTAGCCAAAGTTCATTTAGGGAGGGCCATTAATTACACTAATTTGCCAGCACATCTAGGACAGGGGCATGGCAAGCTTGCTGATAGAGATGCATTTCATCGAGTTGATCGCCAGAGACCAGTACACAGGGCCATTATTGGTCATAGGGAACCTACTATAGCTCCTTCATTAGATCCTATGGCAGATGATGTTGTTCACAACACCTAGCTTCAAGGTGTGATTGATAGTGTGGGGGGACATTGCAATAACTGCCACATCCATGTCTAGTGATCTGGTTGGCCAGTATTGGATGTCTCGATGACACTCTAGATCATCAGGTGGAGTATCCTCTAGTAGGACCTCAAATGACATGTATGGTGCAACAAACATCCCTTCACTTTCTAGCCTAGAGGGACTTACAAGACATATGACACATGTCACATTGACTAGTTTGGCTGAGGATCTTCTGGATGTATATGCATTTATAGCAGCAGAGCATGATATCCCCATATCACATGTTAGAGCTTGTGTGGGTAGTGTCAGATATGCTCAGCCACATCCTTCTCATCACCCAAACTGTGGCCATAGTTGTAGTTTCCACATGGATCCACCTACTAACCACTCTATTACTGTAGAGGGAGAGGCACAATGTATAGACCTTTCAGTGAGTCCAGGGCACCAGTTCTCTAATGCTAGTCTTGAGGATGTTGACTTCAACATGGCCACTACACGTTACCTAGATTTTATGACATGTGATGATACAAATTCCATGCCGTCTCATTTGGTCAGTCCATTGCAATCATCATTAGAGGGATGGATGCTGACTACTCATGTTGCAGATGTAGAGTTGAGCTTGGACCAGGTGTAGCAAAATCTTGATATCTTGGTTGATACGTTCGGGGCTAGGAAGTCTGAGTACTATCATGTGCCATCATGTACACATGTATAATCTTATTTTTAATGTTACAATTTAAGTTAAATTTGCAATATTTCATGGCATGTAATTTTTTTTTTAAATAATTGATTTCTCTAGCAGGAGATGCCTCTTGTTACTCCTTCTTTGAGGACTGATCGTGTACATCGACGAGACTCACTCTATGGTGATATTAGTAGTGGACATGTGAGTTTTAAATTTATTGATGTATATGTATGTATTTAATTTATTTAATGTATTTAATTTATGTATGTAAGTTCTTAAAACTTGATGTTCACATATATTAAAATTTATATCATGCTTTCTTTGTAGGGCTTTGTACATCCCTCACAACATGATAGTCACTCTGGGGACCACTTAGTCAGGAGTCGTCATGATGAGTCCTAGGTACTTTAATATTTGATTTAGACATATTATGTACATGTATTTGATCTGTTATATTTCCTATCTAGACTATAGACAATTGACATACATTGTACTTTGATATTTTTTGATTTGTAGACTTTTGATCTATGTTTGACATGATTGACACATGTTTCATGCTTACAATACTTGATCTCTATGTTTTATGTTTGCATACTTGATCTATGATTGATATTTACATACTTGATCTATGATTGATGCTTCACACATGTGTTATATACTTTCACTCTATACAAGTGTATCATGTTTACATGTACTTTCAACCTATGATTCATTGATCTTAACATGTACATGTGTTATATACTTGATCTAGTGATTTATGTTTGAGACATTGTGTTAGACTAAAGACATAGAAATTTGATGATTAAATACTTGACCTATGATTTGATGATGTAGTTCATGCTTATACATGTTTGATGTATGTGTTTAATATATGCGTACATGTTTGATCAATCTAAGTTAATTCTTTGTACATGTTTGATCAATCCAAGTTAGTTCTTTGTACATGTTTAATTTATACGTTTGTATATGTTTGATCAATATAAGTTATTTTTTTTTCAATTTATTCTATGAATGATCCTAATTAAGTTTATTTAAAATAAATGTCAGTATCACTCTTCTTGAAATAGACTTATCTGCAAATTTAGTTGTTTTCCCAATGGAATGCAAACCTTCCTTAACACTTTCAACAATATTTTTTTGTATGTTAGACGCTTTTGTCTTTTTCAAGCTTGCATCTACACCCAAAAAATTAATGGCTCTTTTAACTCATCTTTAAGAAGTGTAATTGATAATAGTTGGGTTTTTTCAAGTGTATCAAGATTCTCAAATTGTGCGATTATTTTCTTAGAATTTTTATTCAATGCCCTCTTCGTAGTATTTATGGGTTGTTTAGCATAATATCTCAATTTTTCCACATCCATTTGAGTTAAATGATCTATGCTTTTACAATTAATTTTTCTCTTCAATTGTTGGCTACAATAACATTCTCATATGTTGCTTGTACTTGGGCTGCAAACAAAATAAAAAAATTCTCTTAATAGCTCATCTTAAGGGGACCTTGATGAAATGAGTAGAAACATGCTCATGCAAAGGGAATAATTAATAAAATAATGATCTAGAGACTCATACTTATTTGACCTTGTGATGAACCTTCTTGAAATTCCATTACTTCAACTTGGGATGCCCCTTGTCGAACATTTTATTCAAAAAAGGCTATGTACACAACAAAAATAATAGTCTTAAGGGGACAGAGCCAAAATTCATATTAACCACAAAGAGACTAAATTGTGTGTGTGTGTGTGTGTGTGTGTGTGTGTGTGAGAGAGAGAGAGAGAGAGATGCATACTTATTTGGGATTTTGAATTGGCTTGCGATGACCCTTCTCCAACTTCTAAAGGTTCGGATTGTTGACCCTGCGATGACCCTTCTCCAACTTCAGAAGGTTGTGCTTCTTGAGAATTTCCTACATATAAAGATAAACTTATTTCAAACAAAAGTATGAATGAAATTTCCTATGTATAGAGTCCTATTAATCATAAGATAAGTCCCAATAGGTCATGTGTATAACCTATCATAGGTCATAATAGGTCTAATTGGGTCTATTACTCATATTAGGTCCTAATAGGTATAATTGGGTCTAATTACTCATAATGGGTCTAATGGGGTCTTAAGGGGTCATATAACCTATCATAGGTCATGATAGGTATATAATTAGGTCCTAATAGGTATAATTGTGTCTAATTAGGTCCTCAAGGGTCTAATTGGATCTAATTAGGTGCTAATAGGTCTTAAGGGGTCATATTACTCATAATGGGTCTAATGGGGTCTAATTGTATCTAATTAGGTGTCAATAGGTCTAATTTGTCCAATTAGGTCCTAAGGGGTCTAATTGGATCTAATTAGGTGCTAATAGGTCTAATTGGACATAATTAGGTCATAATAGGTTTAATTGGGTATTTAATTAGGTCATAAAGGGTCTAATTACTCATAGTGGGTCTAATGGGGTACTAACTTTTAAGGGGTCATATAGCCTATCATAGGTCCCGATAGGTATAGTTAGGTCTAATTAGGTCCTAATAAGTCTAATTACGTCTAATTAGGTCCTAATATATGTCTAACTGGGTATATAATTAGGTGCTAATAGCTCTAAAGGGGTCATATTACTCATATTGGGTCTAATGGGGTNTCATATAGCCTATCATAGGTCCCGATAGGTATAGTTAGGTCTAATTAGGTCCTAATAAGTCTAATTACATCTAATTAGGTCCTAATATATGTCTAACTGGGTATATAATTAGGTGCTAATAGCTCTAAAGGGGTCATATTACTCATATTGGGTCTAATGGGGTCTAATTTTATCTAATTAGGTGCCAATAGGTCTAATTGTGTCTAATTAGGTCCTAAGGGGTCTAATTGGATCTAATTAGGTGCTAATAGGTCTAAATTGATATAATTAGGTCATAATAGGTTTAATTGGGTATTTAATTAGGTTCTAAGTGGTCATATTACTCATAGTGGGTCTAATGGGGTCTTAAGGGATCATATAACCTATCATAGGTCCTGATAGGTATAATCAGGTCTAATTAGGTCCTAATAGGTCTAATTGTGTCTAAATAGGTCCTAAAGGGTCTAATTAGATCTAATTAGGTCCTAATAGGTGTAATTGTGTCTAATTGTGTCTAATTAGGTCTAATTAGGTCCTAATCTATGTTTAATTGGGTATATAATTAGGTGCTAATAGGTCTTAAGGGGTCATATTACTCATAGTGGCTCTAATGGGGTCTAATTGTATCTAATTAGGTGTCAATAGGTCTTATTGTGTCTAATTAGGTCCTAAGGGGTCTAATTGGATCTAATTAGGTGATAATAGGTCTAATTGGATATAATTAGGTCATAATAGGTTTAATTAGGTATTTAATTAGGTCCTAAGGGGTCATATTACTCATAGTGGGTCTAATGGGGTCTGAAGGGGTCATATAACCTATCATAGGTCTTGATAGGTATAATTAGGTCTAATTAGGTCCTAATACATCTAATTGGGTCTAATTAGGTCCTAAAGGGTCTAATTGGATCTAATTAGGTCCTAATAGGTCTAATTGTGTCTAATTACCTGTCCTAAAGGGTCTAATTAGATCTAATTACACATAGAAGGGGTCTTATTGCTCATATTAGGAACTAGTAGGCCTATTATTCATATTAGGTGTTAATTAGTCTTAGGTCTTACATTATTTATGCACTAATTATTCAAGTATTAGGTCTTAAGGGGCACTCATATGTCTTATTACTAAATAACAAATTACATCATAATTTAGTTCCTAAATAACAAATTACATCATAATTTAGGACTATTACTCATATTAGGTCTTATTAGGTCCTAATAGGTCTAATTAGGTCTTAGGGATAATTAGGTCCTAATAGGTCTATATTAGGTCTAATTATGTCCTAATAGGTCCAATTAATTCTAATTAGGTCTTCTTTATCAAATTAGGTCTAATTAGGTATTGCAATATCATGCTTACATGTTTCATTAAGACAAGTCATAACCATCAAGTTAAAATATCTAGAGAGAGAGAGAGAGAGATAAAGAGATAGAGACATACCTTGTTTCCTATTATAATATCTTTCTTGTGCTTCTTCACGTAGTCTTTGTTCAGTCTCTTCTGAATAATGTCGTGTACTCTTATTTAACCTTCTCTTTTTATTTCCCATCACAAGTTACAAAATTGTTCCACTAAATTTTGACAAAATTTAATTTCAAAAGTCATCCTTCTCCGAAATTCAAATTATTTTGCAACTTTCAAATTAATAAGATGAGGAAAACATATATTTATTTCTATGTAATCGTTTTAAACCTGAAATGTCACCAAATAGGCCGACATAGGTTTCTATCAAAAGTCATCTATAACTTTCTATCGAAATAGATGACTTTCTATCGACACTAGTTTGCCAAATGGGTTAACTCAACTTAAACCAAGAAAGTTATTTTGATCAAAACTAATTAGTTTCGATCAAAAGTACTTTCTATCGAAAGTCTTTGATTAGAGGCCATTTGCAGAGTTTGACAAAATTTCGAAGTTTTCATGGCTTCGAGGCTCAAACCCAGGGCTCAAATGGAAGAATAAGGAGACATAATTTGGCATAGAAAAAGTACTCTGAATGAGCTTTCTAACGAATATATATTTGACAATTTTTGAATTAATTAGGCCTATGTTTTTTGATGTGCATCGAATGTAGGTTTTTTTTATCAAATATAAACTTCTGAGTTTGATGTTCAATGAAAAATAGTAGAATAAATAATTTTTTTTTTGAAAAATAACAGTGCCATCCGTCTTCAAGTCTACTTTCTATAAAAAAAAATTGAATTTCAATAAATACACAAAAAGTTATAAGCTATGTAGTCAAGGTATATCAAAATTATGGTTTACTCAACTTCGAACGTTCATAAAATATGCAATAATCATGATAATGTTGTCAAACCAATTGCACGCCCTCCGTATGGATGTTACAAAACTAAATTTGAAAGAAGCACATTGATATATATTTTATAAAAACATTTATGCTCTATGAAGTCAATATAACTCTTTGAAAATGACATTTTCTGCAACATAGCAGTTTTCGTGGGAGAAAAAAAACCATTCAAATCAATTCAAAAAAAAAGAAAAAAAAAATTTAGAATCTAGACAGAAAATCCTAAAAGACTCTAGTTTACTTCATCTTCCTATTTCAAATGGTTTAACGACAATATGCATCCGAATCTGAAAGTTTTTTTCAAAATGAAAACTCCAGTGTCCATTCAAGCAAAAAAGTGTGACCCACTATTGTGGGTTCACCCCAAAGTGGTAAGTATATCAAAGTGATAAGGTTAGACAATGGAGGCGAGTACAAGTCAAATCAGTTCATAGTTTTTTGCAAAAATCATAGAATCAAGAGATAGTTCACTACTTCCTAAACTCCACAACAAAATGGAGTTGCTGAAAGGAAAAATAAGACAATTGTTGAAATGGAAAGAAGTATGCTGAAAGAGAAATTTTTGATTAAAATTTATTGGGTAGAAGTAGTAGGCACAACAATGTATCTTCCAAATAGAAGTCCTACAAAAGTAGTTAAAGGAATGACTCTTGAATAAGCATGGTCTGGGGTAAAGAAAAGTGTTGATTACTTCAGGGTATTTGGATGTGTTGCTTATGCACACATACACAAAGAAAAAGGTCTAAGTTAGACGATAAAGGCCTTAAATGCATTTTTATTGGTTATGGAACTGAAAATAAAGCATACAGATTGTATGTTCCAATAGGGAAAAATCTTGTGATAAGCAGAGATGTGACATTCAATGAACTAGCAGAATATACCAAAGAAAATGAAACAAAAGGAAAAGAGATAGTAATTGATGAGATTGAAGAGGAGGAAGAATAAGATGAACCTGAATCATCTAGTGCAAGAGAAAGAAAATACCAAAAATATAAAAGAAGAATGGAAAAGAATCATCCATCAACTCTTATGTTGGATTCAAATTTTGAAAAATGCAACAAGGTCAGAAGAAAAAGTGAATTTTGCACTAATGTCTCAAATCATGGAAAATAATGAGCCACAAAAATTTGAACAAGCTCAAGAAAAAGAAGAGTGGGTTGAAGAAATGAATAGTAAAAAAGACACAATTGAAAGGAATGATACATGGGATTTGGTTCAATTACCTCCTAGTAAGGAAACTATTGGTACAAGATGGGTGTACAAAACTAAGTATAAATATGATGGAAGCATTGATAAGAAAAAGAATAGATTGGTAGCCAAAGGGTACACTCAACAAGAAGGTATTGATTATACCGAGATATTTGCACCTATAGAATTAATGGATACTATCAAATTGGTTTTGGCATTGACAACTTAGCAGAGTTGGATAGTTTTGTCAAATGGAAGCGAAGAGTGATTTCTTGAATGGGTATATTGATGAGGAAGTGTATGTTTCACAAGCTAGAGGTTTTGAAATACCTTCTAAAGAACATTATGCTTAAAAATTAAAGAAGGCCTTGTATGGTTTCAAACAAGCACCAAGAGAATGGTATTCAAGAATAAATTCATATCTACAACAGAAAGGTTTTTCACGAAGTCAGTTAGATCCAAATCTTGTTCTCTATGTTGATGATCTTATCTACACATGGAATAATCTAGCTTTATTTGTAGAATTTAAAACAACCATGATTACTGAGTTTGAAATGAAATATTTGGGACAAATGCACTACTTTCTTAGTATAGAAGTATGACAAAACAAGTATGAAATATTTATGTCTAAAAAAAAAATGCCTAAGATATTCTACAAAAATTTCAGATGTAGAGTTGCAAACCAGTTGCAACATCCATTGAAGTTGGACTTAAATTGTCTAATTTAGATGTGTCAAATCCAGTGAATCCCACTATATATAGACATCTAATTGGAATCTTGATCTACTTAACTACTACTCATCCAGATATCACATTTACAGTGAGTTTGGTCTCTAGGTTCATGTCAAAGTCTAAGGAAACACATTGTAATGCAGCTAAAAGGATTCTCAGATATGTTAAAGGGACATTGAGCAATGGTCTCAATTTTCAAAATTCAGAGGATAGAAGATTGGTTGGCTATACATATTTAGATTAGGAAGGTTCTGCAGATGATATGAAGTCTATTTCTGGTTACACTTTTAGCCTTGGTTCTACATTATTCTCTTGGAAGTCTAAGAAACAACCAATAATATCACTTTCTACAACAGAGGTAGAATAAAAAGTTGCAACAACAGTCGCTTGTCAAACTGTATGGTTGAGAAGACTACTCGGAGACTTACACCAAATTCAAAATGAACCTACCTTTTTGTATTGTGACAACAAGAGTTCTATATTAATGACAAAAAATACAATATTTCATAGTAGAACCAAACATATTGAGATACAACACCACTATATCAAGGAATTGGCTCAACAAAGTTTGATTGAAATTGTGTATTGTAGTATAGAAGATCATATTGTAGATATCTTCACAAAGGCTCTAGCTCGTGAAAGGTTCCAGAAGCTCAAAGATTTACTTCATGTTCTTCTCAATGGTTATTATGGGGTAGAATGACAACACTAATGCCCATTAAAAGCCTTTCTTAACTTTGGGGCAACCTCTTTTCTGGAGTACTTGTTGTCTTTCTTGACTTTTCAATCCCATATTCAATATATGATTGTATGTATTTATGTTTATAGTTGATAGTTGCATCTCTTTATGATTGTAGTTGTATTGTTGGTGAATATGGTTGAATCCCATAATGTCACCTCCCTTTTGATTTTATATATAATGGATGCCCTGCATCTCATTTCATTAAGGCAATTTGGGGCTTTTGCATATTTCTTTGTTTTGTGATCAGAAATTACTAATTGATTGATTCACTTGCCTTTAATTAGATGCCCATCTAATATTAACTAACTAAAATTTAAAAATCTATTTTTAGAATTTTTATAAGTCATGATCAATATTGTTGTAAAGTATTTAATATTTGTTTCAATTTTTATTATTAAATATTATATATGGTATTGATCATACTAGATGTTATTTATATGCCCATCTAATATTAACTAAAAATCACATCTTGGTGTGTGATGGGTACGTTGGGGAGAGCTTGTGTATTGGAATGATTGGGAATGCCTTTTACATTATGGTGTAAATAATTTTGAGGTAGATTGTATTCTGTGGGTACCATGGACAATTATTGGTGCCTTCTTGAAGAGGTGTGGAATGTCTATAAGGTAAAATTTTGGTCTATTTTTTGCATACATTTATGTTGAACATGATGTTAATGAGAGAGAGAGAGAGAGAGAG
The DNA here is from genome assembly GCA_018584345.1 of Thuja plicata. NCBI lineage: Eukaryota > Viridiplantae > Streptophyta > Pinopsida > Cupressales > Cupressaceae > Thuja > Thuja plicata. Next base: position 2,265,593 of record MU226102.1, read on the forward strand.
AGAGAGAGAGAGAGAGAGAGAGAGAGAGAGAGAGATGTTTATAGATAGATGGAGAGAGAGAAAGAAGATAGAGGTAGAGATAAAGATATAGTGAGAGTTGAAGAGGGAGACACATATTATATATAAAGAAAGAAAGAGGGGGATTAATTTATAATTATAGAATTAACATATTATATTGATATATTTGGCATTTTTTAAACAGTTGTATCACACACACACACACACACACACACTTAAGAAATAATCAATAGCATCAAATGTGCTACGACTCTCAAAAACTAACCAGCAGTCATGTTTAAGGAGTCTATTTCTTAGATCTAATAACAAGCAATGGCTCTAAATTGGATTTCCCTAATATCAATTAGGAGGGGCTACATATGCCTTGATAATCTCAATGTTCTTCTCTAGAGAAATTTTTAGGCAAATGAGAAGAACGATAGCTTCTGCATTGGAAATGTAAATTGTAAGGATATTCTTCAACTTGTTTGTCAATCATAGATTGTGAAAACAAAGTTGACTACAAACTTAAGAAATTGAATTAGAAACAAGGGACAATATGAGAGATTTCAAATGCTGCAAATATCAAATCAAGATACCTTGGAGACTCGAGCTAAATGTGAGTATATATACATTCAGTAAGAGCTCCAAAATCACTATAGAGATTGATTCCAAAGCCCCTTGTGTCTTCTATAGTGAAAAAAGTTGTCTAACTCCCCAAGAACCAATCAAGACTCTCTAATGAACTTTTTGTCCTTGCAACTTTTATGACTATAATGAACATGAAAAAATTTAAAAACACTGCAAAATCATAATAGTAGCTCTCAATAAGAGAATTAAGACTGCACTATAGGGAATTCAACCTCCAAAAGGTTATGAATAGTTTCTGGCCATAGGGATGTATCCAAATGACCATCCAAAAGGAAGAGGAAGAGGGAAAAATCAAAATTTGGAACATCATTGGATGTCATCACTGCAAAAAGTGAATTTATTGCTTCCAAAAGAGAGGTTATTAGGTGTTCACCACTTGTGAAAGTCAGTAATTTCCTCAACACTATTAGAGAATTTTTTTTTGAAGATTTTACCACTCACCAAAACTTGCATGTGTATGTCCCATATTGGGCTGAACATTCTTAAATATACTAGTAGTCATCCTCTGTCCCAAAACATATGAATGAAATAGAAACCGAATCCATTGTTGGATCAATCTCATTATTTTGAGGCCTAGAGTAAAGCCCATTGGGTTGGGAAACCAAAAGCTGGTGCCCATATCATTATTGTAGAGACCAATCTTAAGTGATCAAGGACATCCTTTAGTCAAATTGAATAAATTGAGAAATTAAAGAATACAAAATATGCAAATTGCGCAAAGAAAGATAAGTCTTTCTATTCCTTTAAGAGATTACAAGAAACCTTCTTGATCGCATGATCAAGGATCAACTAATCAAAATTATAAAAATTCATTACAATAGCCTCAATAAATAGAGGTTTTGAATCATTCCATGAAATTTGAAAACTTTCGTTAAAGCTAAGAAAATCTCATGCAATACATGTAAAAATATCCTAATTAAGATTAGCATTGGTTTTGTTGGATCTAATTTTAGTATCCATAAAAAACTACATAAGATTACAATTGTTCTCATGCATGTGGGAGGAAATAATTATAACAATATCCTCCCCCTTAATTTCAACCACTAATGCATGCAACACAAAACAATTGTTTCTTCTTTTGAGTTTAGTAGAATTCTTTCCTACTAAGATGCATTATGTAGCAATCTCTATTTGGATGGAAAATTTGTGGCTTCTAGCTTCTTCAAGCTTTTTGCAAGACTTGGATTTGAAGACTTGTTTTGATTTGTGATCTTCCTGTAACTGCAAACTTGGTAGAGATAAAATTGTCTTTAAAGGCATCAAACTTTTGATCTCATCAACCATGAATTCTTATAGGTTAGATCTCTTTTTTGTTTGGACAATTTTGTCATTAGTTATTAGGTTATATAAAAACCACGATTCCTCTTGCTGGACTAAAAATTCCTTTGATTTTAATATACACCTACGAAGATTGGCTTCATCTTATTTGGAGGTGGCTTCAAACTTTTCAACTAATTTCTTTTAGAATCTTCTATCTCCTCCTTTGAGGGTTGACTTCACCTTTTTGAGGTGACATCTACTTTGATAGCAAGTTTGACTTGGTTGATTGTCAAACTGCTTCACACTTTCAACTTGGGTAGTATCTCTACTAAAAATTGGGGATTTTTTCACACTTGACTGGTCTTCCTTAACTGCAATCCTTTCAACAACCACAATCTCCTCTATAGTGGTGCATTTATGTTTTGTTGTTAAATTCCATGAAAATTTGTACTTTATTTGGACCATGCCTTAGAATTTCTTGAATGAATCTCCCAGGTACATGTAATTTTTATCATATTATTTAATAGTTCTTGACAATTTAAATCATGCATGTTGCTTTCAACCTCTTTGAAAGTGAGATGATTTTTCTCTCCTTAGATTGTTAACAAACTTAGTAAAGATGAACTGAAGATTAAGAGCTTGCAACTTTATGTTTTCAGAGATGTTATATAAGTAGTACAATATTCCATAATTATCTATTGATAGAAAGGAATGGGAAGGAGCTTTGTTATTCCATAATTATATAAATAGTACAATATTCCATCATTATATAAATATGATTGATGGTATTTTTTTAGCTTCAATCTAGTCTCGAATTGGCAGTTGGATGAATATTACCACTGAAAATGTATGAGTTTGATTAAGATCACCACTAAATATGTATGTGAACTCAACTATCCCTTCAAATCAAATAATTTGTATTAAAAATATGATAACATTTTAACTGGCATAGATTTTTTTTACTACTCTATGTCCACTGCCACAATACGCATATGCATACCCTCTTCATCAAATTTTTCCATCCTGTTTTCTTCCCCCACCAATTGTGGATAACTTTAACCTTAGATATGAAAAATAATCCCTATCTGATAAAAAGAAAGGAGTGGTGTTTATTGGTCATGGTTGGGGAAAGGAAGGAGGCAAATCTATATGGTTTGAGTATGTCATACCCACCTGCCAGAGGCAAGGCGTGCTTTTAATTTTAAATTTGGATACCACCATATATCCACACACTCTAAGGTCCTACATTTGGACTCATATGGTATGCAGAGAGAGAGAGAGAGAGAGAGAGAGAGAGAGAGAGAGAGAGAGAGAGAGAGAGAGAGAGAGAGAGAGAGTTTAGATGCATGCAATTTAATTTGAGGTTGTTGGGAATGAGAAGGCCTAGTTACCATTGGAATTGAAATATAAAATCCATTATGGTCTTTTTTAGTTCTCAAATTGAAGTCTTTCAAAATTCTAAGAGGATGCCATACTCTATGACCAAATTTGGCAATTAATTGCCAATGAACGAAATAACCAATTTGTGGTGCAGGGGCACCTAGAAGGACATTTGAAAACCTAAGGGAATAAAATTTTAAGGGAGATTCCAAAGAATCTATCAAGGAGAATTGGGATGTCTTGAGGCCAATCATGGCCATTTGTAATGATCAATTTAATATCAAGATGAAAAGTCCTAAGGGTCCTTATAAGGATCCTAGGACCAAAATGTTTGGAAGGGGGGCCAATAGTGCCTAATTGGGATCTAAATAGTTGGTAGGGTCCTAGATAGGAAAAATAGATCCTAGGGTAGATCTAGATACAATTTTGATAAGTTAGAAGCCAATAAAAAAATAAAACAAAAGTTAGAAATTCAAAGTTTTGAATTCTAACGGTTAGTAGTTGTTTGGAGGGAAAACTTGATTGAGGGATGTTTGGTATTCTAAGGCATTCCAACTGATTGGAATCAGCTTGAGGAAGATGAAACACCATATATGTAGCCTCTAGAAAGCATATGGGAAGAGGAGATTATGGTGGATGATGAAGATGTACAGACTGCACTAAGATTTGTAATAAAATAATTGATTTTTTTAAAATTTTCATGGTATTTTGAATTGAATTCATTGTATAGATTTATCTAATGGTTAAGGAATACAAATAAA
>MU226102.1:2291662-2317089 GCA_018584345.1 Thuja plicata
CTAGGATCCATCTTCAAGGTTCCTTGAGACACCACAAAACCAAGATAGATCAGCTCTTGCTTCATAAATTCACATTTTTCCAAGTTAATGGACAACTTCTCCTCATGAAGTTTCTTCATCACAATCTCCAAATAATAGACGTGTTCCTCCTTGGTCTTACTAAAAATTAGGATATCATATAGGTACATAACTACAAATCTTCCTATGTAGTCTTTCAACACCTCATTCATCAACCTCATAAAGGTGCTTGGAGCATTGCTAAGTCCAAATGGCATGACCAACCATTCATAGAGCCCTTTTGTGGTCTTGAATGTAGTTTTCCATTCATCTCCCTCCTTAATTTTGATTTGATGGTACCCACTCTTCAAATCCAACTTGGTGTAGTACCCTGCTCCTCCCAAACAATCCATAAGATCTTCAATCCTAGGAATGGGAAATTTGTACCTTATAGTGATCCTATTAATTTCCCTTGAATCTGTACAAAGCCTCCATTTACCTCCTTTCCTAGATGCGAGAACTACTGGCACTGCACATGGGCTAATGCTTTGTCTGATGAGACCTTTGTCCAAACATTCTTGGAATTGACTAGCTATCTCCTTGTTTTGGTCAAGAGTCACCTTGTATGCAGCTTTATTTGGTAGAGATGCTCCTGGTATAAATTCAATCTGATGACTTATGGCTCTAGGAGGTGGTAACATTGCAAGTGACCCGTCACTAACTATGTCCTTAAACTCCTTCAATAACTCCTACACTTCCTTTGGTAATGGTGCTTGTTCCACCTTCTTCTCTTCACTAGGCTTAATAATGATAGCACAGTGTGTTCCTTCTCCATTCTTTACTTCTTTCATGTATTCTTTACCTCCTTGTAATAAGACATTAGGTCCTGTTGATGTAGACCCCTCATCATCCATGAGTGACTAAATTTTGTAAGTGACCCCATCTTTCTTGAAAGAATAAGAGTTCTTCTCTCCATCATGAACTGTCTTCCTATCAAATTGCCATGGCCTGCCTAAGAGTAGGTGGCATGCATCCATTGGGAGTATATCACACAAGATTTTGTCCACATATTTTCCTATTGAGAAATCAACCCGTGCTTGCTCATTTAAAAGAACATGCTGTCCCTTATTCAACCATGTGACTCTATAAGGGTTTGTATGACGTATTTTGGTCAATCCTAGTTTGCTAACTGCCTCCTCTGAGATAATGTTATCAGTAGACCCTGAGTCTACAATCATCTTGCAAACTTTGCCAAGTATTTTGCCTTCACTCTGAAAAGTGCCCTCCTTTGTTTAGCTTCTTCTTTGACAGGCTCCTTAATGAGAATTCTCCTAATCATTAGATTCTACCCACTCTCTGAATCAAGGTTAATTTTAGGAGCTTTAACACTTTTAGTTTCTTCTTGACCAATGTAGTCTACCCTCTTCTCACCATGTGAACTAGAAGCCTTCTCAAGGCATCTATAGGATGGATGGCCTAGTTGATTACAATGAAAAAATTCAATATTTGCAAAGTGTGAAGCTCTTCATGAACCTCCAAACTTGCCTCTTCCTCCACCTTGCCTCTGCCTCTATTCATACTTCCTCTTCCACTGGTTTCATTGACTATCTCAGTCAATTTGGATTCTCCTTGAAATCTATACTCACTGCATTTGCCTGCAAAGCTACCTCTATGTCCTTTATTTTTTTTCCTCTACCTCTTTCCCTTGAGGTCTAATCATGTTTTCTTTTGTTTTTCTCTTCTATCTTCAAAGCCATTTGATAGCATTGCCTCACACTTGTTAGGGCAGTAAGACTCATCTGTTCTTGGATAGACCATTTGAGTCCATTCTGATATCTAGCCAATCTAATAGACTCATCCTCCACTATCATTGACCTTAAGCACAACTTTTGGAACTCCTTGTAATATTCTTGAACATCTAGGTCTTTCTGTCTAAGGTTTTGTCCGCTTCTATGGATCTGCACCTCATAATCACTAGGAAAATAAGTTTGTTTTATCTCAGCTAACATGCCTTTCCATGTCACAATAGGGTTCTTGTCCTTTTTCTCTATTTCAATCTGAATATACTTCCACCAGGTAAGTGCTGGTCCTCTCAACCTAGACTTAGCCACCTTTAACTTTTGAGCATCTGTTATGCCATCCCATTCAAAGTGATTCTCAAGACTGTCTATGCAGTCCATGACTAGATCAACATCCATTTATCCACTAAAAAGTGGCACACCCTCCAAATCATTCTCCTTGGCTTCTTTCTCTTCTTTCTGGTCTATCTTGTCCTTCACTTTATTTGCCTTGTCTTGGACTTCACCCAATAGCTTCTCTAATTGAGCCAATCTCTCCCTTAGCAGTCGATTATCCTCTTCTTGTTCTTCAACCTTCTTGGCCAATTCAGAATTGGTCACCATTTTGCTAGATGCACTTGACTCTTCACTTTATTCTTTGGTCTGCAACATTCACTAGCTACAACACTTCTTACCCCAAATCTGATGTGGACAGGATAACATCCAAAAAAAGATATGCCCAAATCTTTTAGGGCTTTGATACCAATCTAATGTGGACATGAGTCTTGTTGCTGCTACAGAACTAGCTTGGCTTTGTTCTGAGACCCTTTTCCTAGATCTCGTAGGGTGTTCACAACCCTAAATTGAGGTAATTCACTCTCAACTTTACCTCCTCTTCAAGACTCAGCCCCAATCAAAATGCCTTTTGTCTTCTTCTTGCTGAACCTACACAAATAGATTCATTCAACCAATGTTTTTAGAACATTGTTCTCATTCGCTTCCCTAGCCAGACTATCACTGAGCTTGCCTAGGGTAAGATCTCCAGACTTTTTACTGTTGCTTCTCCTACTGAAAACAAAAAGGAAACTATGTACAAGGGCTCCTCTCGAGTTCCATCCCAACACATGATTCTCACCATGGATTCAGGAATCTTGAGGGGCCATTAATGTTTACAACCTAGAACGGGTGAAGAACTAACAACTTACAAAATAGAAAATAAAGTAACTAATCTACTTGCATGCAAAAGGAACCACAAAGAAACTTGATATCCACTAAACACACAGTCTGCAATTTTTGATTACTGGAAACAAAACAAAATAGTACAATAATCTGCAAATCTCTAACTTTCCTGTAGCTTCTCATCTTCTACAATTTCTACTCTCTAGATCTCTAAAAATGAATGCTCTAGATGTTATTAGTAACCATCCTCTCATAGGAAACAACCCTAACGGTCCACTTATTCACAGGAATCTCTTCAAGAACTGTTACACTAACCATACTGTCCATAAAAGACAAGATCCGCTTTTCACGGGTCGTTACAACTGAAAATTGCCGAGCAACAGTAATGCAAGCCGAGCGCCAGTCACAATCAGTGTTTACTGAGCTACAGTGTTAACTCGGCATCAGTGTTAACTCGACATCAGTGTTAACTTAGCATTAGTGTTAACTCAGCTACAGTGTTAACTCAACTTCAGTGTTAACTCGACAGTTTATCAAGGGGTCCTGCTGCCTTGGTTGGATTTCTAGAGGCTTCCAAACTGCCTCACACTAACACACAACTAAAGGAAACCAACTAAGTAACCTATCTAACCATGGATTTATGTAGTCATATCCATCTTAGGGAAATCATAAAAATGAACTTCTAAGGTCCACACACACTCTCCTGACTTGGCGAGAGTCAGTACATGCCAGAAATAAAGAGCTAGGGGTTGAGTTAGGTGTGCTCCTGCACCAAAATCTTGAACCTATGCTCTGATACCACTCTGATAGGGAGACTCCTAGCTACCTCTTGAGTTGTCTTGAACTCAACTTAGGTCACTCCTAGGACCTCTTAGGGTTTCCTCAATTCACCCTCTAACACTTGGAAAGAACCTACTCCTTCCCTTTACCAAGAATCTTCCTATCTTGTCAGGTTCCTAATCTTTGCTCTTTGCAAGAACTCTCCTCAGCTATGCTTCCCAAGCCCTAAAAATTGGTTTGTATTATAGGAGGGCTAGGGCTTCATTCAAATCCATTATTGACTCCCAAATTGGGTCTAAACTTTCCAAGTTCATCCATTTCTCCATCGCTCATTGGTTTCCTATCTTTTAGGCCTTGTAGCCATTTTCACCAATTAGGCCTCCTACAATTTAGGAATCTACACTTTCTGGTGAAACTTCTCAAAGGACCCCCAAATGTGTTTTGGCAGTTCACACATATGATGCAAGACCTACAATATTTTCTTGGTTTCAGGTGCCAACTATGTCCATACACTCTGTTTTAGAAATAGGGCTTTTTGGTTGGTTCTAAACCAGTCTGTGGTCTTTGGCTTCAAAACTTGGCAATAAGGTTTCTTGGGAACTCATCCTTTTTCTTGAGTACCTTCAAAAAACACACCAACACATCCATGTCCTTCTTGGAAAATGAACACATCCCTCCTGCAATTTCTAATTTCTTTTACACAGTCTTCGTAGTCGGGCTTCATCCACAACTCACCTAGGGAAAGAATTTAAAAATCATTGCACTTACTTGAAGAGCTCCACCTTGTGGATTCTTGAAGCTAAATGAACCTAGTCTCCATCCCCAAGAGGCCATACAAAACCAATGGTGGGGAACGGAGTTAGGTCCACATCTTTGCAACACTGTCAAAACTAGACAACAGACTGTACAAAACAAACAAATTTACAAAACACAAAGGAAATGTAACTACAAAACAAACTATCTACTAGAACAATGTAATCGCATTCCCAACAATGGATTCCACTACTTACAGTACCAAATTCAATCCATATAAGCTAACTTTCACACTATTTACATTAAAACTCACTGCTTTCTCAGTATTTAGTCCGTACACAATGACCTCCGAACCCACAAATTAGGGTTTTCTAAGCATATATAGTCTACCTCATGTGTCTAACCCCTTGGATAAACTTCATCCACCTTAAACACTAAAATCCTTAAGACAACCAAATGTTGTCAGCAACTGTTGAAAAGTTGCAAATGTTGCATAGCAATATTTTTACATCTTTTCACTTTTTTGAGTGATTTAACTCCAATCTAACCTAGATAACCTAAGTTAGACCTCCTAGGGTATCCAAGGACCCTAAGAACACCCCCTACGCCAACTTTCCACTTGATGACATCATCAAGTACAGTGCATTAAATGAACTAGACTGAAAGCCTTTAGCCTAAAAAGTGAGCACTAACAAGATCTACTCACACCACACTTGGTCCACATGACCTTATATATTTACAATGCCCTTCAAGAGGGTTTTTCACACTTTTTCACACCAAAAATGAGATAACCAACTGGCTTCTTAGGGGTGCTCCTGCACCATACTGCCAAGGCTAAGAAATTAAGTCACCTCTGGGGACAAGAGCTTAGGATCAACTCCCTTCTTCTTGAATTCATTCTCAGCTACCCAAGTAGCTTAAGCTTTTGAGTGTCCTTCCCACTAAATGAGATGCTCCATGTATGTTTCCTACCTGGTCTTTTTCTTCACTCTAGAGTCTAAAATCTTCACAACCACTTGTTTAGGTGCATGGGAAATTTGAACATCTTGTGTTATTTCTTTACTATCTGACTGTGATGCAGTTGGTACTGGTGTAGGCACTTTATACTGTACCAAATCCTGCACATTAAAAATGTGAGACATTGCCAAGTCTGATGGAAAGTCGATTCTATAAGAATTTTGTTCATACTTTTCTATAATCTTAAGAGGACCTATCCTCGTCATTTGAAGTTTGGTGGGGACTCCCTTCTGCAACCTGGATTTGTTAAGATGTACCATCACAAGATCACCCACAGTAAACTAAATATCTCTTCTTCCTTCATCAACTTTGGCTTTCAGTCTTTGTGTAGCCTCTTAGAGCTGCTTCTTCACTTGGTCATGAACCTCCTTCATTGATTGAGTGAATTCTTCTGCATATACACTCCTTCCTTCTTCATTTTCCAAGTGTCTTAACTCCAACACACCTCTAGGGTGTAGCCCATAAATTATTTCAAAAGGGCTTTTTCCTGTTGTTCTATTAACACTCTCATTATAGGAGTACTCTACCTGTGGTAGAAACTGATCCCACATCACTCCATACTCCTTTGTCAAGCATCTAAGGATATTACCTAGAACTCTATTAATAACTTCAATCTGACCATCATTTTGGGGATGGTAGGCTGATCCAAATGATAGGTTAGTTCCTAACCATGTCCACAAGGTCTTCCAAAAATGACCCATAAATTTTACATCTCTGTCAGATACTATGCTTAGGGTCAAGCCATGAATTCGTACCACCTCTTTAAAGAAAAAATGTGCACTATGAGTGGCATCATGAGTGGTTTTGCAAGCAGTGAAGTGGCTCATCTTGCTAAACCTATCTACAACCACAAATATACTATCTAAACTAGTCTTGGTTATAGGAAATCCAACCATAAAATCCATACTAATACATTCCCAAGGCCTATTAGGATTGGGTAGAGGTTGATACAAACCTACATTAGATGAGGTACCTTTAGCTTTTTGAAAAACCAAGCATTTCTCTACATACTTCCTGATGCCCCTCTGCATCTTAGGCCAATAATAGAACCTTTACACTAGTTCTAGTGTTTTGTTTAGGCCAAAATGCCCACTTAAACTCTCATTGTGTTTCTCTTGGATAACATTCTCCCTCATAGATCCCTTAGGAATACATAACTGTCCTCCTCTAAACAAGAGATCATTCTGAATGGTATAGTCTGCAAATTGACTATGGAAATGGTTTTTGAAGTTTTACATACCTTGTATGCTCCCCAGAAGTCTTCATCTCCTTCATAAAGCTCCTTGAAGCTCTCTAAACCTATAGTTTGTAGTTGTACCTCTTGGACTGTCTAGAGTCTCCTACTCAAAGCATCATCCACATTATTCAACTATCCTTTCTTATGTTTTATAGTGAAGGTATAGGCCCGCAAATATTCCATCCATTTGAGATGTCTATTACTCAACTTCTCTTGAGAATTGATAAAGGTCAAAGCTTTGTTATCAGTATAAACCACAAATTCTTTTGGTAACAAATAGTGCCTGCACTTTCTCAAGGATTGCACTAATGCATATAACTCTAGGTCATAAGAAGAATATATTTTCTTAGCCTCATTCAACTTTTCACTATAAAATGCCACTGGCCTATTCTCTTGATTCAATACTGCCCCAACAACTATGCCACTTGCATCACATTCAAGGGTGAATAACTTATCAAAGTTTGGCAAAACCAAAATAGGTTGTTTAGCTACTCTCTTTTTCAACCACTCAAAACCTTTACCAGCCTCTGGAGTCTATTTGAATTTTTTTTTCACTCAGCCTTTAATTGTATCTAGGACTAGTGCACATATTTCACTAAAACCTTTGATGAACTTCCTATAAAGTTGGGCAAGTCCATGAAAGCTCCTTACCTCAGTGCTGCATGTAGGGGTAGGCCAATTTAGTATTGCTTCAAATTTGCTAGGATCCATCTTCAAAGTTACTTGAGACACCACAAAACCAAGATAGATCAGCTCTTTCTTCATAAATTCACATTTTTCCAAGTTAATGGACAACTTCTCCTCATGAAGTTTCTTCATCACAATCTACAAATGTTGAAGGTGTTCCTCCTTGGTGTTACTGAAAATTAGGATATCATCTAGTTACACAACTACAAATCTGCCTATGTAGTCTTTCAACACCTCATTCATCAAGCTCATAAATGTTCTTGGAGCATTGCTAAGCCCAAAGGGCATGACCAACCATTCATAGAGCCCTTCTGTGGTCTTGAATGCAGTTTTCCATTCATCTCCGTCCTTAATTCAGATTTGATGATACCCACTGTTCAAATCAGTCTTGGTGTAGTAGCCCTCTCCTTCCAAACAATCCATAAGATCTTCAATCCTAGGAATGGGAAATTTGTACCTTATAGTGATCCTATTAATTTCCCTTGAATCTGTACAAAACCTCCACTTACCTCCTTTCTTGGATGCTAGAACTACTGGCACTGCACATGGGCTTGATGACATTATTTTTCCATTAGTACACTTAGTGAAAAACATTGACAGAGATCACCAAAAGGCTAGAAGTATTACTGGCGAACAACGAGCATACCTGACAGAACACAAAGGTCAAGAATAATGCTACGTATAGAATTGACAAGCATCACCGGCAACTATGAGAATTATTGGTGACAAAGTTTTGAGAACTAACCTGAGAGGAACAAAAAAGGCATACCCGATGACAAGCTCAAGAAAGGAACACCGGTGACCAAGAAAACCGACTGTCAAAACCGACAGTCAGTTAAAGAACCCGCAAATTATGGATCTGATTTTTACACGATGGATAAAGCAATGTAATTCTATTTATAGAGTTTTTATTTGTTTTACATCATAACTTGAAGGTCAAGCAAGCTTTATGTAAATGTTTTAAAGCATCCTAACAGATCTAAAACATATCTAACTAAAGATCAAGGTCAAGTTGTAAACCTTGGATCTAGAGTCAACTTGCGATGCATGAATCAAGAATTGAGCCTAATTTAGTATAAATAGATGTTCAAACTCAATTGTGAGTTATGAATTCATTCTTTTTGATAGCCATGTTCAAACTCAATTTGCAAACTTTGCCAAGTATTTTGCACTTCACTCTGAAAAGTGCCCTCCTTTGTTTAGCTTCTTCTTTGACAGGCTCCTTAATGAGAATTATCCTAATCATTAGATTCTCCCCACTCTCTGAATCAAGGTTAATTTCAGGAGCTTTAATACTTTTAGTCTCTTCTTGAGAAATGTAGTTTACCCTCTTTTCACCATGTGAACTAGAAGCCTTCTCAGGGCGTCTATAGGCTGGATGGCCTAGTTGATACCAATGAAAAAATTTCATATTTGCAAAGTGTGAAGCTCTACCTTAACCTCCAAATGTGCCTCTTACTCCACCTTGGAAACCTCTGGCTCTATTCATACTTCCTCTTCCACTGGTTTCATTGTGTATCTCAGTCAATTTGGATTCTCCTTGAGATCTATATTCACTGCCTCTGCCTGCAAAGCTACCTCTATGTCCTCTATTTTATTTTCCTCTACCTCTTCCCCTTGAGGTCTGATCATGTTTTCTTTTTCTTTTATCTTCTATCTTCAAATCCATTTGATAGCATTGTCTCACACTTGTTAGGGTAGTAAGACTCATATATTCTTGGATAGACCATTTGAGTCCATTCTGATATCTAGCCAATCTGATAGACTCATCCTCCACTATCTTTGGCCTTAAGCACAACTTTTGGAACTCCTCGGTATATTCTTGAACATCTAGGTCTTTCTATATGAGGTTTTGTCTCCTTCTATGCATCTGCACCTCATAATCATTAGGTAAATAAGTCTATTTCAACTTAGCTAACATGCCTTTCCATGTAACAATAGGGTTCTTGCCCTCTTTCTCTCTCTCTCTCTCTCTCAGTCTAAACATACTTCCACTAGGTAAGTGCTGGTCCTCTCAACCTAGACTTATCCACCTTTAAATTTTGAGCATCTGTTATGCCATCCCATTCAAAGTGACTCTCAAGATTGTCTATCCAGTCCATGACTAGATCAGCATCCAGTTGTCCACTAAAACGTGGCACACCCTCCAAGGATTTAGCACTTAGGGCCTTGAGTTCCTTCAAGAAGGGTTCTTTTGGTAAGATAGGGTCAGGAGTAGGTGCTTCTTCCTCTAAGTCCAATTCCTTCTCCTTAGATTCTTTCTCTTCTTTCTGGTCTATCTTGTCCTTCACTTTATCTGCCTTGTCTCTGACTTCACCCAAGAGATTCTCTAATTGAGCCAATCTCTCCCTTAGAATTTGATTATCCTCTTCTTTTTCTTCAACCTTCTTGGCCAATTCAGCATTGGTCACCATCTTTCTAGATGCACTTGAATCTTCACTTGATTCTTTGGTCTGCAACATTCACTAGCTGCAACACTTCTTACCCCAAATATTGAACCTATGCTCTCATACCACTCTGATAGGGAGACTCCTAGATACCTCCTGATTTGTCTTGAACTCAAATTAGGTCACTCCTAGGACCTCTTGGGGTTTCCTCAATTCACCCTCTAACACTTGGAAAGAACCTATTCCTTCCCTTTACCAAGAATCTTCCTATCTTGTCAGGTTCATAATCTTTGCTCTTTGCAAGAAATCTCCTCACCTATGCTTCCCAAGCCCTAACCATTGGTTTGTATTGCAGGAGGGCTAGGGATTCGTTCAACTCCATTCTCGACTCCCAAATTGGGTCTGAACTTTCCAAGTTCATCTATTTCTCCATCGCTCATTGGTTTCCTATCTTTTAGGCCTTGTGGCCTTTTTCACCAATTAGGCCTCCTACAATTTAGGAATCTGCAATTTTTGGTGAAACTTCTCAAAGGTCCCCCAAATTTGTTTTGGAAGTTCACACATATGATTCAAGGCCTCCAAGATTTTCTTGGTTTCAGGTCCCAACTCTGTCCATATACTATGTTTCAGAAATAGGGCTTTTTCCTTGGTTCTAAACTAGTCTGTGGTCTTTGGCTTCAAAACTTGGCAATAAGGTTTCTTGGGCACTCCTCCTTGTTCTTGAGTACCTGCACAACACACACCAACACATCCATGGCCTTCTTGTGTTATGAACACATCCCTCCTGCAATTTCTAACTTCTTTTACACAGTCTTCGTAGTCGGGCTTCATCCACATCTCGCCTAGGGAAAGACTTTAAAAATCATTGCACTCACTTGCAGAGCTCCACCTTGTGGATTATTGAATCTCAATGAACCTAGTATCCATCCCCAAGAGGCCGTACAAAACCAACAGTGGGGAATGGAGTTAGGTCCACATCTTTGTAACAATGTCAAAAGTGGACAACAGACTGTACAAAACAAACGAATTTACAAAATGCAAAGGAAATGTAACTGCAAAACAAACTATCTACTAGAAAAACACAATGACATGCCCAAAAATTGATTCCACTAGTTACAGTACCAAATTCAATCCATATAAGCTAACTTTCACACTGTTTACATTAAAACTCATTGCTTTCTCAGTATTCAGTCCGTACACAATGACCTCTAAACCCACAAATTCGGGTTTTCTTAAAATATATAGTCTACCTCATGTGTCTAAACCCTTAGATAAACTTCATCCACCTTAAACACTGAAATCCTTAAGACAACCAAATGTTGTCAGCAACTTTTGAAAAGTTACAAATGTTGCATAGCAACATTTTTACATCTTTTCACTTTTTTGAGCGATTTAACTCCAATCTAACCTAGCTAACCTAAGTTAGACCTCCTAGGGTATCTAAGGACCCTAAGAACATCCCCTACACCAACTTTCCACTTGATGACATCATCAAGTACAGTGCATTAAATGAACTAGATTGAAAGCCTTTAGCCTAAAAAGTGATCACTAACAAGATCTACTCACACTAGTACACTTGGTCCACATGACCTTATATATTTACAATGTCCTTCAAGAGGGTCTTTTACACTTTGTCACACCAAAAATGAGATAACCAACTGGCTTCTCAGGGGTGCTCCTGCACCAATATGTATACCTTGAAGTTCATGTTTTCGGAGTGCATGCTTCACACATGCTCCTGCTCCATCATGCTCCCCTTTTCGATGTCCACTTTCAAAGAAGTTTCAAAGAAACTTAACATTGTGACTATCATGTTGCATAGCTAACCAATTAAAGGCTTTTGCAGATTTAAATTGACCTACACAATCATGTGACAAAAACTTTAATTATATATACGATCTCTAGATCTTAGATATAATTGAAATGTACTATTTAAAAGAAAATTTAATTCAAGTTTACTTACCCGCACACCCATCATACCGGATCCAGTGTTGTGAAGCATTTATGCCGTGACTCGCAAGATTCTGGAAAAACATGCCGAAACAATGAGCCACATAACTCCTATCATGAACCTTATCATCGTTGGTATAGAAATGAACCTCCTTGATGATAACGCGTTCATTTTGATCTATACTTTCAATCTCATCCAAATAAACTTGTGCATGTCTATAGGTCACATGGACAGATATTGCAACTTGATCAAAATGATAATATTGACTTTGAAGAGATTTTTTGAGGAGAGAATGTATAGTTCTCCGCAAAATCTACAACTAAAATAATACAACCAGGTGGAAAACAATTTTTTGAATCACGAAACTCTTTAGCTTGCCATTGTGCACCATGACAATGTTGGATATGTGGATAAATCATAGATCTAAATCTATCCATGAACTAAAGGTATGGTAATTCACTCTCCTTCAATGCAATTTTTATTATTATTCTAGTCCTGTTTTGGTTTCGTATTTCTCATATTCAAATCTCTTCCACTGGACTGGTGTTGTAACATCAATATTATCAAATTGTAAAGGAAAGTTATGTAAATTTCTACAATCATTGAATTCATTTTTTATACATTGGACATTGAATTCATCAAAGTCTTCTGACTTATCACATAAAATGGATTTCACAAATTTTGTTGTACTTCCAGGAACCATATCTAGATTAAGTACTTCCATAACCTTTTTATATGATTGAAAATATAAGTGAAACTCAACATGATTTCGACAACAACATGTTTCACGAACCTTATTTATGCACACGAAGCAAGGATGCAACATCTCAAACATTCTCTGACCTATTTTCACATTTGAAAATTCTTGTTTGAATGTTTCAAATAGTTCACTTTGTGTAGTATAGACAAAATGTTTTGGATGTGAAATCTTCATACTAGTCTCATCATCTTTAATCTGTATAGTGTCCCTTCTATTGGAAGAAACACGAGAGTGATTGGTCCAAAATTCAATGACTCGACTTCTTACATCTTCAAAAATTTACTCTTTTCAAGGAACTCTACAAATCTGTACCCAATTATTTTCAATGTTCATATCCAACACATTTCTCTTCCTAATATATCTCTGAATAGTTCTTTGAGATACGTTGAGTAAATCAGACACCACTTGAACTTGATTTATGCGTGTCAATCTCTTACTAGTAATCATAATCATCTATGCTGTTCTAGCAGTATTTGAATAAGATCCTCCATGATTTGTCCTGTTAACAATGTTCAATGCATCTTGCAAATTTTTAATTATTGTTTCTTTTACTTGACCTCCTTGTCCAATTTTCCTATTATCAACACCTAACAACTCCAAAAATGGATTCATTTCTCTTTTCCAAAATAACTTTGCAAACAATTGTGCTTTTCCCGCCAAAGTTTTATCCTCAAAATATTCTTTCCACATGTTTTTGACATGAAATTTAATAGTGCTGTCAAATATTAGGTGCTCCATTGCAATTTGACTGACAAGTGATTCCTCATTCATCTCCATCAAATTTTGCATTGTAGGATAAATACGTATACGTCGACTACTACCAATCTCCTCCCCTAGTTGAGTTGCGCCTTCTTCAACATCGATAGGTTCTTCTTCAACATTGACCGGTTACTCTTCGGTAAGTTTTGTATAACCTTTCATTTGGTCATTCCTTTTACGATCATATTTCCTTGTTCTAGTCCTTTTATTTCCCATTGCTCAAATAGAAGCAAAAAAATTATTTTGCTTTCAGAATCCTTCTTTATTACAAAAATTGCAAAGTCACACTCCTCCGATCACAAAATGCCTTTTTCGCTTCCTCAAAAAACTTTATATATTCTGAAATAAGTATTTAATTTCGCAATTGGTATTTATTTTAAAAAAAACAACTTTTACATATACCTTTCAAATTGAAAGGGTGGGTCACCCACGCGATTGCTCACAGGTGGCAGACCACTTAGGTAGACTCGGCTGAGTCACCCTTGGCCGAGTAGTACTCGATCGAGTTATACTCGGCTAAGTCATCCTAGGTCGCATGCCTTGTTGGCAACCAAACCTCCAAAAACACACCAAATCATCAAGTTGCCACTTCTGCTATTTTTTTCTCTACTGAAACTAAACAATGTCAAAAAACTAAAAGTACCCTTTTCTAGATCTCGGAACTAGGATTCTTGACATATAATTTTTATGTTGTTTCAACTACATAACATTGAACAAATTTGTTAAAAACTGCATGTAGGTTATTAAAGCTTTTTGAAGTTGTTGATTCAGATAATATAAAAAATACTAAATCAATTCGGAAATTTTTTAAAATCATAGATAACACTAGAGAAGAGAGTCCTCTTCAATAATATGTAATTTATTTAGTTTTAGGTATAGTTTTGATAGGGGAAAAATGGCGGGAGACAAAAACGGTTGATTTCAACTAAGTTCGAATTTGAATACTTATAACGGGCAAAGTATAAATCAAAAAAACTTCTTTATTTTTTTTGGCACTAGCTATACATGTCATCTAAAACATATTCTGAAATTGGAGGAAAAACTAATGTTTTACTTATAATGATTTGGCGGGAAGTAAACTCCCTGATTTACAGTATTTTTCACGAAATGAAAAATAGACCTTAAAATTTCAAAAAACATATTAATTTTGGTTCAATTTTTATAAAAAAATTTATAGGCATATAATTCAGCCTATTTCACACATTTCATCAATTTACATCATCTTCAAATTCTCAACAGAAATGTGAATTTTATGCCCTTGAAGTTTTACAGTTTTGGTGTTGTTGTCCTTTTCCTTTGTAAAATGGTGACAAATTATTGTGCTTTTACCCATAATGTTTTCCCACTTGTCTATGGGAAGGTGAATCCAAAATTTGATGTTTTGGAAAGTGTTTGGAGGGTCGAGATTGAGAGAGCCCTAGTTTTTAGGGGTTTTGAGGAGTGATTTGGGGCTTTTGGGGTATAGGAAGCCAATATAACCAAATTAGTTGCAAGTGCCTCTAATTGGGACCATATTGACACTCTGTGAAAAGTGGCAAGGTTGGGTGTTGAGTCTATAATAGGGTTCCTTTGTAAAAGTGACCTATTAGGTCTAGTGAGGAAAGTAAAACAATAGATTTTTGACCCTTGTGTTCCAAAGTACCTATACCTAATTATGAGATATTTTTTGTAAACCCTAAATGGTTATCTAAATATATAAGATTTTTTTTTCATTTTTTGGGGAAAGTTGGGAGTAATTTGTCGAAAATAGTGAGAATAGGGCTATAAGGATTCCTCGGCCTACTAAGGCTAAATAGTGAACTTGAGGGTTGGAGTTAGTGCATGAGTCTGCAACCTATTGGATTACTCCAAGATATGTATTTCTAAACATTCTAAGCCATTGGGAGCATTGGTTCAAGTATTGGTTAGTATTTGGTCATTGGAATCCATTTGGGTGTCATTGGAGTCATTGTGGGTAATTGGGAACCTTGTATTTCCCTTATAAATCCATTTTCCCCCCACCTTCGTTGGCATAAATTTTATTTTAATCCCCCACACTTTTGGCTCTACTAGACCAAGGCGGGTATACCTGTATACTGATTAAGAAGATCTGATCTTCTAATAGTTTATCTTCGATCTCTACTCCATAATGACATGAATTTATGAAAGAGATTAACCTACAAGATTTCTTACTACTCCTACTCCTACTCTTAATATTACTAAATAAAATTAAAAGGATATATGAATTAATTGTATTATGAATAGGTATATCTCAGTTCTGAATGACCGGTATCTTTTATCTATTGGGAAATGGAGTCAAAAAGTATGAAGGGTATGTGTTGTTCTATTGGCTTAACTCGAGATTGTACCCACTTGGTGATGTTTACGGCTTACATAAACATGCAGGGAAGTTTCATTACCAGGTTCTACTTCAATAATAAAAAAGAGATCCTTCTTATCACTGTGATTATCTGAATGACTTTAATCCTGCCTTACAGGAACTAATCAAATGAATCACACAAGAATAAAAAATATGTTTTGATAAACCAAATTATAAGCTTGATATACTGATTTAAGTGACAAAATAACTCAAGTTGGAGACAACCAGATAATGAATAATCAATGACTACAACACAACAACTGAACACCAAATATTGAACACTAGTTAAATCAATTTCTACATTACTCCACTGAAAAAAGGTTGTACAATGTGTGCATCCCTCTTTTTTTTCCTGTATTTCTACTTCCTAATATCTAAATTTGTCCCCCCACTATACAATCTTTGGGATCCCTTTTATAAATGCAAGGACTCCCCCAGATCAGTTACAACTCTTGATACAAAGCAATATGATTGCTCATCTTAACTAATAAAATAACTAATTTATTTTAACAACTATTTGATTTTCAAATCACATTCCCAAGAAATACTTTCCATAATGGAAACACATTACCAGATTCCAAAATAATTTGCGCCTTGGATTTCTCTTTCTTGCAAATGGGTTAGTAGGACTTCTCAATGGTCTAAAAAAATTTTACCTTCAAGGACCACCTTTTCTTCCTGCTCCAATTTTGAAACTTTCAAAGAGACAACTATGGATTTCTTTTGATATCGTTATGACCTAAGCATTTGGGAACATAAAAAGATGTCATTCTGGGACAACTTGTATCTCTGATGTGTCTGAAACTCACCTTCATCACATTCTAAGTATTCAGTTGAATCATTAGTAGCTTAATGTTGTACCTCTTCTCCATTTTCTAGTGTATCCTTAACAACAAAATCATTTTTTCATGAGAGGAAGTGATGAATATTCTCTTGGAATCTACACATATAATGATCTTTAGATAGAGATATAAGGTTCTCCAAATGACAACTTGGTCCTCATCGTCATCAGCATGAATTGACTGATCGTTGGGAGTAAAATAAGTCCCTTCAAAACTGGCAGTCTCTCTGATGTGTCTATCCGTTTGCACATTTTGGGTGGCTTAATGGAGTTCCTTCTGATGATATCTATGTTATTTACCTCATCGGCCAGACATGGATAGTCAGGGAGACTTGAGGAATTTACTTCGATGATGAAAGTAATATTTCATATTATCAGTTTGTTTATCAGGGAAATCAATAATTTTTCTCTTCGGTTCAATTTCATTTATTCTTATAGTCTCAATCAACAACACATACGAGGAATGTCCCTAATGTGTTTATCGAGATGACCCATGTGATCTCTGTGACATTTAATTATTCCTCCAATATATAAGGTCTCATTGACATTAATGCTCACTATCCACATGATTAGGTAGACTTAGCACCCGTCTCCCTGATGTCAATAAGATCATTCATAGATTTAGTATTCGCAAGGACTCCCACATAGCTTCTTCAATATCAAAGTGACTTGTAAAATTGACACGACTTAAAAAAATTCCCGTGATCCTCATGGTCTGACCGATGGATTTTCTTCCAGAAGACACAATGAAAGTCTCCTCGATAATGCATATCTTTTTACTCTTATATTTCTCCATCGCTGTGACTTTATGAACTTCTTTATGATATAATTATATCCTTGCTACCTCATCATGAAGAGGTATGACCAATCTTGTCGATGATTTATTTTCTTGATCTGAATACCATTGAAGAGACATATAAAAGGTTACTCCGATCAATGTTATCCCCTTGATAACTGTCTTATTTTATCGGCTAGAGAAGTAACTTGTCCATGCGATGAATGTTTTTTATTGACATGGGGTTGATCCTTGAATTTTGTTCCCGATACATGATGTCTACTCGAAAAACATTATTTTTTATACAAATGACTTCTTTATTGGAAAGACCTTCATGAAGTCCTACTGATATGGCTTATGATGCTCTTTTCTTCCTTGTACTCTTATCTTCATGGTACATCAGTCAAAGGGCTATAAGATAGATATTCAGAAAGATAGAGAACAATAGTGGGAGAGCTATGAACAATGATGGGAAATTTTATGTGAAATGAAAGGAAATGTGATTGAATAGCTCCTTATTTTGTGAGATGCTAACTTGGCTCCGTTTGGGGATGTATGCCCATTTTTGGCATCAAGAATCCAAAAAATATTTTGGGGAAGAAGACCACAAATTTACTTAAACAAGACAGAAACCACAACTGAAAACATCTTCTGCTAATGTACATGGAAAAAATTCCAAATCCCAAGGATTGCCCATGCACTGGCAACCCTTGTATGAAATGGTATAGTTCAAAACCTCAAACCATAATTGGTGGGCCCAAGGCCACCAAAAAAAGGAGAACCTTCACTTTCCTCGATCATATACTCGATTTTCATGAACCTGCACCAAAATAAATCTGAAAATATCATGGATATTTGCCTGAAAGAACATGTTGGCATCTTTAGTCATTTGACTATACTCAGTTCTACCAATGTATCCTTTATTGTCTCACTTCTAAAAATTAAACACATACTGAAAAGGCTTATTATATAACCAAGAAATACCATGATTATCAATCAAATGAGACCCAAACTTGTTGTGACGCCTTCATTCACCACACTCACTGTCATTCACCAAATAGTGGCTCTCTAACTGAACTGGAAAAAAGAATGAATTAGATTGTATTTGGCTTCCAATGTTATCGATACTATCATCATACACATAATCAAATGTATCTTTCCCACACAAATTTGAACCCGAGGTTTCATCATTAGAATAAAAAAACTTCCAAATTAACATATTTAAACCATTGACATGCCATGAAAAAGAAGAATGCATTTATGATTTAAAATCAAAATCTGATTTACTGTATAAATATGCTTCCATATCTACACAAAACTTTCAGAGAGAAGCTTATACAAATTAGGAAATGCACCTGTACATATACACAGTTACAACTTCTTGGCTATGAGTACCACTACACTCATAAACATTAGTTGTCCCTCTTTTGTCAAAATAAAATTCTGCATCTACATCAGCATACATACCTTTGTACTCATTACATAATGCATTATCATAACCAATAAAAATATTATCATTGTCAAAACATATATGTGTTGGATGTGAAAAAACATAACTCTTTTCATGCATGTACTTGTGATATTCAATAGTTAGAAAATCTGAAATTTGATCACTAGTTAGTGAACATGCCTCTTCATTCAACTTATTATTAGTGGATTCTTCTTTTTCGTCAGATTTAGGATCATAACCATACTCAATATCAAATGACTGATCAGATACATTAATTTGATCAATATGATTATTAGTACCACAAATTGATTCACCATCTTCTTGATCTGGAAATGCTCTTTCTTCACCGTACAAAGGATTGAAATCATATGAAAGATACTTTCATACATATCATGACAAGATTCTACCCGACTCATATCTATTGATTCACCATATAAGGGATTAGAGAAAATTATAAAGCCATCCTTGGATATACATAACTATTTTCATCAACGTGTCATCATTGCATGAGTCTGTGATTTGTTCATCTATTCCATAATTTACCTTACTACTGATGCGATCGATATTCTCATCTGATATTTCCATGATGTTAATATTATGATCTGAAACAGCTTTTTTTCTTTGGCTAGATTTCCTGATGGTGATGTCACATATTCATATAGTGCATATGGTTTCATCTCAATGTCATATAAATGACTCTCATAGATTGATGCATTTTCCCTATCATCTAAAAACATATCCACTTCACGAAGTATGCTATCATGGTATTCAAATGTCAATCTTCCTATATTTTTCCAAAACAAATGTTTCTCTCTGCAATTATGGATGTCACTGTTGTTGCATACCATACACCATAGAATTTGTAACTTCATAGGGATTTGTATACTGGTACATCTTAGATGTCTGGAATTGTCTTCTTTATTAATTCTTTTTACAGATTCACCCCCTCTTTCAAAGAGGAATAAATGGGTAAATGCAAAAAAATGTTGAATAGAAAAGTGGCCAAACCCCCCAAAAAAATTCAAAATTCTTTGTAACTCAATCGGGTTATTTAAAATTTGAAATAATCCGATCGGGTTACGGTTACCAAGTCTAAGTTCTTCAAAACCCGATCAAGTTTTGAAGAACTAAAATTTCTCCAAAACACAATTGCATTTTGAAGAGCTAAAAGCTCTTTAAAAGCTCTCCAAATTGTGATCGCATTTTGAAGAGCTAAAATTTCTTCATAACACGATCGCATTTTGAAAAACTTAAAACACACACTGAATTCATAGTCTTATAGAACCTATACACATTTTTCTTATTTAAAAATGTCATTTCTCCCTAAGACAAATCCTATATAACACAATTTAAGAGAAGATAGATTAGGAAGATAGGGGAGGGGGAGGGAGATGAGGTAGACAAAGAGAACATGTTAAGAGAGAGAGAAAAAGAGATGGTGATGGGGGAAGGGATAGGAGAGAGGGGGAGAGTGAAAGAGGGATATTAGGCAATGGATAGACAAAGGTGGTGATGGAGAGAGAGAGAGAGAGAGAGAGAGAGTGAGAGAGTTAGGGCTTAAAATAGACAGAGATGGTGATGGGGGAAGAAAGATGAGAGAGAGGGTGAGACATTCATATATATATACATATATACCTAAATATATATAAATATATATGTATGCATATATATACATATGCACATATTATCTATGTAACGATATATATATATATATGTGTGTGTGTGTGTGTGTGTGTGTTAAGTTTACATACTTATGTTTTTAATTATACAAAATGCGACCACATTTTTGAGATCTAAAAAAAAATGCAAAACTTGAATTATGCACAATGCATTTCTAATTCTAGATAATATGATTGGGTTTTTAGTGTTTAGGAACCTGATTGCATTATTAAGAACTAGGAAAGATTGTCTTAGTCTTACATAACCCGATTGGGTTTTGAAATAGTTAGAAACTCCATCACATTATGGTTAGGTAAGAGGGTTGGAAAATGGCCTTAAGGCTTCAGAGTATTTTTTCCCTCCATTTCTCTCCCTTTACACGTCTTTTGTTCTTCCAGTTTGATTTCTCAACTTCGTCATCATTAAGTTTACATATCATTAAGTGGGTATTTGTGAAATTACCATCATAATTTCACACATCTTGTCATCTTCCTAACCATATAAAATTTTCTATTTTTGGACAATATTAGAATAGTGAACTTTATTTTTCTTTACAGCGTCTTCATAGTTCTCTGAGACATATGTCTACTATTTTCTTAATAGTTTTTGATCTACTTGACCAAATTAAAAAAAATACATATTATTGTTCTAGAATTGATTCTACACACTTAAAAAAAAGGTTTGCATTTTTTATTATTTTGATGCAAGTTATACCTAGCGCACGAACAAACACCTAATTTTCAAGATGCGCCCACTTCAAAAAATATAAAGAAAATACTCAATAGAAAATTATAAAAAAATACACAACTTCTATCTCTCACTCTTACATATCATTCTACCAAAGGGATTTTTAAAATATTAAATCTAACTATATGTTTTGTGAAGTGCACGCTAGACACTATGTTATGTTTTTCAAAGAAAGTCAGGAACAATCTTTCATGCACAACGGGTTTGACCCTCTTAATCTTATCCATTTTTTAAAACATTTAGTAGATGCTTTTCTGAAAAATTCAAGAACAATTTTTTGTGTACAATGGGTTTGACCCTCTTAATCTTATCCATTTAAAAAAAAAATAGTAGTTTAAAAACTAGATTCAAAGTATTACGATTCTTATTCTTTGCACATATCCCAATTTTGAGTGCATGACTATCCAATTTCTCTTCAAAGTTCAGGTTTACCTAATTTTAGAAAAAAAGTGGCCAATTATACGCCCCTTTTTGTTCACTATCTTGGTGCACTTACCCAAATTCTTTCTTCTTCTAAGTTCTTTCCTACAATAGAATCATTTCTTCAATTTGTAACAACTCTCTAGACATAGATTTCTTATTCTTCTAATACCTTGACTCTTTTCCCAAATGGATTTATCAACTGTCTTCCCAACAGAGTCACCAATCTGTTGGTCGCCAAAATCGCATGTTTGTCAAACTCTAAGAGGATGCTAGGCTCTATGATCAAATTTGGCAATTGAATCTGGCCAACAAATGAAATAACCAATTTGGTTTTAATTCCATGCACTTTTGGAGCTCTACTAGATGACCAAGGTGGGTATACCTATATACTAATTAAGTAGATTTGATCTTCTAATAGTTTATCTTTGATCTCTACTTCAAAATGACATGCATTTTTGAAAGAGAATAACCTATAAGATTTCTTACTACTCCTACTCCAAATCCTACTGCATGAAATTAAAAGTATATATGAATGAACTATCTTCTGGATAGGTATATCTCGGGTCTAAATGATCAGTGCCTTTATCTATTGGGCAATTGAGTCAAAAATCATAAAGGATATGCATTTTTCTATTGTCTTAACTTGAGTTGCTAGGCACTTGGTGATGTTTATGGCTTACATAAATGTTTGGGGAAGTTTCATTACTAGATTCTACTTCAATAATCCAAAAGGGATGCTTCTTATCACTCTGACTACTTGAATGACTTTAATCATGCCTTATAGGAATGAATCAAATGAATCACACAAGAACAGTAAATGTGTTTTGATAAACCAATTATATGCTTGATATATTAGTTTAAATGAAAAAAATAACTCAAGTTGGAGACAACCAGATAACGAATAAACAATAACTGCAACACAACCACTGAACACCAAAGATTGAACACTAGTTAAATCAATTTCTCCATTGCTCCATTAAAAAAGGTTGTACAATGTATGCATCCCTCTTTTTGTTTCTATATTTATGCTTCCGAATATCTAACCTGTCCCCCCACTATCCAGTCTTTGGGATCCCTTTAATAAACAGAAGGGACTCCCCCAAATCGGTTACAATTCTTGATACAAAGCACTATGACTATTCATCTTAACTAATTAGTTTAATAACTATTTGATTTTCAAATTACATTCTCGAAAAATACTTTCCATATTGGAAACACACTACCAGTCTCCAAAATAATTTTCCCCTTGGATTTCTCTTTCTTGCAAATGGGTTGGTAGGACTGCTTAATGGTCTCATAAAAAAATGTGTCCCTTCAAGGACCTTTTCTTCCTGCTCCGATTTTGAAACTTTTGAAGAGACAACTATTAAGTTCCTCTGATATCGTTGTGATCTATGTCTTTGAGAACATAAAAATATGTCATTATGGGACAACTTGTCTCTTTGATGTTTCCTAAACCTAGATTCATCACATTCTACGTATTCAATTGAATCATTGGTAGCTTCATGTTGCACCTATTATCCATTTTGTAGTGTATCCTTTTAAAAAAACATTTTTCATGAGAGGAAGTGATGAATCCTCTCTTGGACTCTGCACATATAATGATCTTCGGCTAGAGATATAAGGTTCTCCCGATGACAACTTGGTCTTCAACGTCTTCGACATGACTTGAATGTGTTGAGAAGTGAAGGCCAAAAGTCACAACTTCTTTTCCCTCCTATTATGACTCTTCAATATTTGAAGACTCTTCATTATGTAATATCATTGGAGTCTTTACATATGATGTCCCTGCTCATTTGTAATTGATTCTTTTGTACATAAATACAATACTTTGCAGTCTGGACGTAGCCACATTTGTGGTGAACCAGGATAAATCGTTGTGTTGTGTATTTGTCTAATTCTAATTATACTTTGTGTCTGCTGTTTTTATTCTTCACATTCAAATCCTTTCAATTGGTATCAGAGCACAGGTTGTGCAGATTGGAAATTGGGGTTGAATTTCTGGAAAGATGGAGGATACGAAAGTGGAGAAATTCACAGGCAAGAACTCCAGCCTATGGAAAGTGCAGATGCGTTCCTTGCTGATCAAGCAAGATTTATCAATCGCACTCAAAGGAAAAACTAAGAAACCAGCTGCGATGTCAGATGAAGATTGGAAGAAGATTGATGATAAGGCGATGACATCAATCTTTCTTTCCCTATTGCAAAATCTCTTGTTCAATGTATTGAACGAAAAGACAATAAAAGAAATTTGGGAAAAACTTCAGAGCATGTATGAGACAACATCGACTGCAAATAAAATCTTCATTATGAAGAGACTTTACAAGCTGAAAATGAAGGAAGGGACTGCGATGTCAAATCATATAAATGATTTAAACACTTTATTATGTCAAGCAACCTCAATTGGTATGACACAAGATGACAAAGCCAAAGCCATCATCCTGTTGTGTTCCTTACCTGATAGTTGAGATCTTGTAGTTACAGTTGTTAGCACTTCAAATTCCACGAAGAAGAAGTTGGTCTACGATGAAGTGGTTGCCGCTTTACTTAGTGAAGATATGAGAAGAAGTAACAAAGACACCCCATCCGGTGATGCTTTTACCATGGTCAGCACCGAGAATAGAGGAAGAAGCCAGCATAGAAATAATTACAACCGTCGGTCACAATCAACAAGAAGATCACAGTATAGAGGAAGAGAAGGCAGCTGTTGGTTTTGTGGCAAATTTGGCCATGTCAAGAAAGATTGTAGAAAATACAAGACGACACAACAAACATTTTTGGATAGCGGAGAAAACATAGCTCATGATAGAGATGATGGCATCCTAATTCTTTCCACAAGCAACACAACATCCGAATCTTGGGTCCTAGATTCCGGTGCTTCCTTTCACTCTACTTCATGCACATATTTGTTCACAAAATACCAAGAAGGTGAGCTTGGAAAAGTTTATTTGGGGACAATAATTCATGTGAAATTATTGGAAAAGGTGATGTTGTTTTGCATTTAGTTGGAGGAGTTAAATGGCTGTTAAAAGATGTTTGACATATTCCTAAATTGAAGAAAAATATGATTTCCGTGAGTCAGCTATATACACAAGGATTTTTCACCACTCTCACAGACAAATGGAAAGTCACTAGTGGTTCTATGGTTATCGCAAAAGGCGATAAAGTGGGCAGCCTTTATGTTGTTGAAACTATTGGTGAGGTGGGAGCTGCTATGACTCTTGTGGGCAACGATGTCGCTCTTTGGCATCAAAGATTGGGTCACATGAGAAAGAAATGACTTGAGGTTATGCTGAACTGAGATCAATTACCCGGTCTTCAATCTGCAGATTTGGAATTCTACAAACATTGCCTTTGTGGGAAACAAAAACGGGTCAGCTTCTTGAAGAATGGCCATGACAAGAAGACAACACCATTGGAGTTGATACACTCGGACATCTTCAGTCCTACGGAGGTAACCTCTCATGGAGGGGCGAATTACTTTGTCAATTTTATTGATGATTGTACAAGGAAGGTATGGATTTATATGATTTCTTGCAAATCTGAAGTGTTTTCAAAATTTAAAAATTTCAAAGCACTTGTTGAAAATCAAAGTGGTCATAAGATTAAATTCTTGAAAATGGATAATGGAGGAGAATTTTTCTCTTTGGAGTTTGACAATTTTTGTGTAGACCAAGGTATTCAGAGAATTAAGATTGTTCCCTTCACTCCCCAAGAGAATGGAGCAACGGAAAGACTCAACCGTACTATCCTTGAGAAAGCACGATGCATGCTTTCTAATGCTAGATTAAGCAATGAATTTTGGGCTGAGACTTGCAATACAGCTGTGTATCTAATTAATCAGAGTCCTTCATCTCATTTGGATTTCGGTATCCCAGAAGAGGAGTG
>MU226102.1:2329962-2347371 GCA_018584345.1 Thuja plicata
GGTACTATTTTATATTAAATTTCAACCAACTGATCAAAATCTTTCCAGATCACAAAATTTATTTCCAGTATCTAAGTATCACTCTTAAAATAAAGTATCAGAAAGAAGTAAAATTAAAAAATTTGGCCGACCCCATTCTCAGGTCATAATAAGCCATTTATATCTGGAGAATAACTATTTTAAGGTAGTTTTTTGAAACCAACTCCACAAAGGAGTAAAAGTAAGAAAGATAACTTCAGAGATCTAAGGTAGTTCGAGTAACAGAAAGTATAAAAAAAAAAGCCAAAAATAATCAATCTGTTGTGATTATCCCGCATTATATCGAGGTTTAGGGTGTCATTATGGCTGACTGTGATTGCGCCCTCAATTTCTACCATTCCAAATGCTCAATAGAAAACCAAACCATGAACTGATGATTCAGAATACCAACGTGGGCAATCCTCTGTTTCCAAATATTATCTTCCCTGCGAACTAGAGCCACCTTTGCTTTATGTGAATCCAAATTTCTATTGCACATGAGTAGTGTAGATTCTATTTCAGCAATCTGAGAAAACACATCAGGTGTAACTGTTTTAGCTTCCTTTACCATACGAACCTTTTCTTTTGAAAACTTGATACATTTCTTCAAGATTTTTCAAGGTCTTACCATCTTCCTTAAATAGGGGTAATTTGATAAACCCCATATCATTCTTCATCATTCCTACTAAGGCTACAAGTTCTTTAGCCAGTTTAGCAGATTCTTCAATACCTTGCTTTATGATTGAGTTCCTCTAGTCAAGATGATCTTGTGAGACAAAAATAATTTCATCATCAACGCTTGAAATAGGCCACTTGGACAAGAACTTCATCACCCCATAACTCTTCACTTCAGCTATCTGCATCATTACAACCATCCATTGGGTCTTCTCTTTATCCCACTTTGTCAATTCTGTATCTAGACTGTCTTTTGCGACCACAACATCTTCATAAGTCTGACTAAGATCACTTATGTATTTGTTCCCACGATTCATGAATAAATCCATCCAACCTACATATGCTTCAACAATAGATTTATTACGTACAATATGTTCTTTCATCAGTTGATTGTCAGGGGATTTCATATCAAAAGCTATTGGGGTCTGTGTTGTTATTGCTTGATCAGGATGATGGATAGAATAAATATATTTGGCCATCTGTGAGATAGTTGACTTCATTTCCAGTTTGTCTTTATCACCCTTCCATGCTCTGCTCACAATCTTCTTGGTAGAAGATTCCAAATGTTTGACATCTGCTGCTTGGGTCACCACACCAAGATCAACTTTTTCCACTTTAAAATCATCAAGTGTTACCTCATCTGAACTTTTCTCATTCTTAGGAATAGTAATCTCTGCAAACCAACGCCCTATTTTTGCATCTACATCTACCATCGCTTCATTTTTAGGCTTCTTGATCTTTACTTCCTTCCCTAAATATCTGCTTACCATATCATTATCAGGCAATGAGATAGGTACAATACTCCTTTTCTTTCTAATGGAAGTTCGGAGCCACGCCGGTGTATCCACTGCATCTTTTGCAGGGGGAGTTTGCAGAACAGCCGAATCAATAGATAGAATCTTGCTAGTGTCATGTTCTTTGTCCATTTCCCTTGTCTCTCCAATATTGCCAAGATCCATTACATCTAGAATCTGGTTATCCATGGGAGCTTGTTTCTCTATACTAGAGTCCAATTCAACAATCTCAAGATCAACTGTGACCTTTTTCAGCCTTTTACTTCTGGAACAAGTGGTTCTGGTTGGAACAGGGGATTTTATTGATGAAGGCCTTTTTTCCAAATCAATCTCCAATTTGACTGTGCCTGCAACATCAGATTTAATAGAAACATTACGAGAAGAAATTTTATCTTTCGAGGGCAGGGTATGTTTGGTTTGCTTAAGAGTGACTGGCTTATTCTCCTTTATCTTGCCCAATGTCTTCTCTCTTAACCACTTCTCTATTCTTCTTATAAAATTGAAAGTTCTGGTTTGAACATTATCCTCTTCCTGTCTGTTCCAATCAATTTTTTCTAGGGGTTCATTCTGCACTTTATTATGAAATTTAGAATCAAGTACCTCTTCATTCTCGCACTTTGTAACCCCTTTTATACTCATAGATAGCCTCATTCCCACAATTTGTTTCAAAGTAAGTCGGGACCATAATCTTCTGCTGACCTCTAATTCATCTTCACAGTCTTCCCAGTAGTCTTCAAGTTGAGCATTATGAGTGAAGCCCTCTTTCATGCCCAAGTAGGATTTAGAAAAGCCCTTGCTGTCAAATTTTGGGCGTGCAATGAATGTTTTGAATTTGTAATTCTTAGCCTCTGCTGCTAAGTTTAGGGCGTCTAATGTGGATTTACAACAATAATGCCCTAGCTCCATACGAAAGGTAATCCCTGAAAGCTGATCTCCCTTTAAACTCTTTTCTATAATTACTAATTTCCTGCACACTTCAGTGAGTACTAAATGATCTAGGGCATATCTAGGAAATCTAAGAGGTTTACCTTTGAATCCACCCACCCTGATGTATGTGAACCTAGGGAATTGTATGAAGAAACTACCATAGGTTTTGATTAATTGCACTGCTTCATCAGACATCCTTTTGTGTAAACAACCTCACAATTCAAAGACAAGACGACCCATAAACACGTCATTAACTCTGGTAAAGTTCTCAGAACATCTTCTCAGCTGCACTAGTGGATAGTAGTCATAAATTTTAATTCCTAGTGTTAGGGGCTCATGTGGTAGCCCAGGCCAATTTCTTGAATTGGCTAAAACATAGAATAAGAAAGATGACATATAGAAACCTCTCATGCCAGCAAAGTTAGCTAATCCTTCATGCAATTTTTTGGCTATAAGTTCACCCCAATCTAGGAATTTCTCTCCCTTAGTTATTGCCTGTATATAGAAAAACATCCATTCTTCCCAATGGAAAGTATGTTGGTTCCCCTTTACTCTGTTTAACAAAATAACCAAGTCTCTGATTTCAGGAATGAGATGCTCATGAGTGAGAGGTTTTGGGAGGCGAGAACCACCTCTTTTAGAATCTAGTAACCAGGCTTTGGAAATCACATTCCTATATTGCTTCTTCTTCTCTTAAAAGAAAGAGTAAACATTAGCTATATTCCATGCCTCGTATTCTTCTTTATCAGGGATTCCCATGTCTGACATCACTGTTTCTCTATCAATCCTTACCAGAATCTCACCAGAATTTGTGCGAATGTACTTCTCATTTCCATCATAATTTTTCATACACTCCAAAACCAAATCTGGACAAGGGGATACAATTGGGAAGGTGGCAGCTTCAATTAAACCACTCTGGTTAATCTTCTCAGCTATGGAACCTTTTTTGGGATTCTTCAATCTCTCCAGAATTTCTTCAACTTTCACATTTAAAAGGGCAGTATCTTCTAATTATGGGAGGGAACTGACTAATCTAGAAGAGGAATTCAATTTAGGCAATGATGGCCTATTATACTTCATCTTATCAAATCAATTAAAACTCTAGAATAAACAGAGAAGGAATTTGAGAAGAAACTTTTAAAAATCTTGGTAAGCTTCTTAAGACTGCTTAAGCTATAAATCAGAGTTCGACAAATCACCAGATTTCATGAAAATGGCAATCCTGCAACTTGATATTACCTCCTTCATCCCCTTGGCACTGCAAGCATTCAAGAGAACCAAGCTAAATGAGAAAAAGAAAATACCACTTTCACTTATAAAGGCAAAAGATATGCCTGAATTGACAGCATGCACAAACTTTCAATTTAGCCACGCGAATTAAATGTCGAGGTGACATCTTTTCTTACATTTCATTAATTAAACATCTCATCACACTCTTCGGGCTTACAAAATAATGATTAATCCTAAGAAGAAGTACGATCAATTAATGCTTCAAAATCTCCATCCGATCTTTTCTCCGTACCATTATTACCTTCACTTGATATGAAATTTGTTGCAGATCTAAAAAGAAAATCTTTAGATTTGAAATTTTGTAATGGAACTTTGAAAGTTCAAATTGAAGAGACAGACTTGACTTAAAGACACGACGACTTCTTGTTAGAAAATGGAAATTTAAACTTTTTCTTGCACTTTATGGGATTTTTAACTTTTGAATTTGAACTTTGAAAGTTCAAAATAGGAAAACTTGCCTAAAGAAAAGCTAGCCAGAATGAAGCCACGACAACGCTAGACGCAGAAGCCAAACTGAACAAAGGAATTTGAACTTTTGAAAGTTCAAAATAAAGTTCAAAACATCCCGCAAAAAGATAAATGTGTAAGAGAAATAATAACGGGTGTAACATTGGCTCTGAATGGGGACCTGGACCGAAAGGAACAAGGAATGAACTCTAGATCTCTGGTTTCGCAAACTTGGGCTACGGAGTCAATAGACCAAACTTTGACACAACAAAAAGGAACTAAACCTAAGCACAACAAAAATTATATACAAGGGAAGGTCAAATGCTTCACATTTGGTACAACTTCAGATCTTGCCCATTAAAGGGAAAAGGTAGAGGGGTCCCGTCAAGATATTGCAATTTAAAAGAATTAGGTCCATAAGCCTCGTCAATAATGAAAGGGCCTTTCTAGAGAGACTCAAACTTACCATGAGAACCTTTAGGTTCTCTGCGTCTATCCCAGAGCAACACCTGATCTCCTGGCATGAATTTTCTTGGTCTTGCTCTTCTGTCAAATATCTGCTTGACTCTGGATTGATGTTCTGTTATGTGATCAACCAGTCTTTCTCTCTTTTCTTGGATTCTGGTCAGATACATGACTCTTTTTTCTATGGAGTTCTAGAACTGGTTATCTTTGATCACTTTCTGCAATTTGATTTTGGCTAATTCCAGCGGTAGAGATAACTGATCTTTGCATCCATACACCAGCTTGAAAGGGGACATTCCTATCGTCCTTTAAGGAGAAGTTATGTCTGCCCACAATGCTTCATAACACTTGTGCCAATCTTTAGCATTATCACTTAATAGCTTCCTCATAATATTGATCAAATTTTTGTTGCTGGACTCTATTTGACCATTACCTTGAGGGTAGTAGTCGGAGGAATGAGATAGAGTTATGCTGTGATCATAATAGAAAAGTTTCAGCTCTTGTGAAGAGAAGTTAGAGGCATTATCAACTACAATTTTATGAGGAGTACCAAATCTTACCAGAATAAAGTTTTTAATAAAATCACAGACCACTGAGGAAGAAGTCTTCTTCACTAGAATAGCCTTGACCCATTTCATAAAATAATTAGTTGCTGTTAGGATATGGGTGTGCCCTGCATATGAGGGGGGGTTCAAAGGACCTATAAAGTCTAAACCCCATTGGTGAAATGGTTCCTCAATAACCACTGGTCTTAAAGGAAGAGCTACCAATTGTGGTTTCCCTGTGAAGAACTTACATTTTTCACACTTATATACCCACTGGTAAGCGTCCTTGAACATGCTCGACCATTAATAACAATTTATTAGGATTTTAAAAGTGGATACCGTGGAAGAGAAATGCCCTCCACATGCTTCATCATGGAAGGCTTTCAGTGATTTATTATGTTGTTCCTTGTCCACACACCTGAGAAACATGTTGTCTAAACCCTTTTTTATAAAGGACGTCATCCACAGTCACATATTTGGTGGCTTTAAGCTTCAGATTTTGCCTCTGCTTTGAACTCATGTGATCTGGAAAATCTTCGTAAGTCAAATAATTTGCCACATCTGAAAACCATGAGTCTGTTAAACCAACAAATAATGTCAAAGGTAATTTGGCTTCTTCTTGTTCATTCTCTGCTAATAATTTGCATAATCCTGGTCCCCTGACTAACTTGGTAGACGTTATATCCAAATCAAACTCCTGGATTTTAGCCACCCATGCATCTCTATTATTGATGCCAACTTCTTGCTGTGTGAGAACACTTTTTACTAGAGCATTTGGGACAAAGACCTTGGAGTGAGAATGTAAGATATAATATCTGAATTGTTTAACAACTTTGACCACTAAAAAGGCTTGTTTTTCAGCTAGAGAATAGTTTAGTTTGTACTTCTTTAATGGAACACTCATGAAAGATATTGGAGTTTCCAACCCCTCTTCACTTGTCTGCATCAAAATACCCGACAGTGAATGATTAGAAGCATTGCAATGAATGATAAAATCCCTTTTAAAATTAGGGTGCACCAAGGTTGGAGCTTTGGCTATTGCCTCCTTGATTGCTTCAAAAGTTGTTGTAGCTTCATTGTTCCACTTGAACGTTTGTTTCTCACTCATCAAATTCATAATGGGCTTGGTAGTTTCAGCAAAATCTGGGACGAACTTCCTTAGGAAATTAACCTAGCCAAAGAAGGTTTTGACACCAGTTCTGTTAGATGGTAAAGCTAGCTGTTGGATTTCTTTTACCCATTCAAGGTATACCCTTATTCCTTCTTTAGATACTATGTGGCCTAGGAGCTTTCCTTTAGTCACAACAAAGATTGATTTCTTAGGGTTCAAATAAATTCTATGCTCCCTACATTTTTGCAATAGCTGTTGTAAATCTTTGATGCGTCTCTGCCTCCTCCTTGAAAACACTATTAGGTCATCTAGGTATATGACTATGATTTTATTTCTGAGATGACTAAATGTAGTGTTCATTTCCCATTGAAATTTGGCTCCTACATTAATCAAACCAAAAGGCATACACCGATAAGCGAAAGTGCCCCATG
The DNA here is from genome assembly GCA_018584345.1 of Thuja plicata. Taxonomy (NCBI): domain Eukaryota; kingdom Viridiplantae; phylum Streptophyta; class Pinopsida; order Cupressales; family Cupressaceae; genus Thuja; species Thuja plicata. The sequence goes on from MU226102.1 coordinate 2,336,666, forward strand.
GAGTTGTGAAGGCGGTTTTGTGTTGGTCTTGCTCACCCATGCTAATCTAATTATAACCCAAAAAACCATCCAGTAAGGACATCATCTTTGAACTAGCTAATGTCTAAAGGATGTGGTCCATCATAGGGAGAGGGTAATTATCTTTGAGGCTTCCTTGATTTAGATTACGAAAGTCCACGCAGATTTGAATTTCCCCATTTTTCTTTCATACTGGTACGATATTGGCCACCCAGGTTGAATGATGAATCGGGTAAATGATGCAAACCTACAACATTTCATCTACCTCTCTAAAGATAGCATCAACTAATTTAGGGTTATAGTTCCTTAGCTTCTATTTGAAAGGGGTCGTTCCTGGTTTGAGTGGAATATGATGTTGCACTTGCCCCTGGTTAAAATCTTTTAGGTCCTCATGGAAAAAACATCTTTGTAAGATTTTAAAATCTGAATGAATCTCTGTTTTTCTTCTGGTGAGCAAAAAACTCCTAAGTTCACCATCTTAGGATCAGACTCTTCTTCGATGTTCACTTTCTCATAGGCTCTTGGTTCGTAATTTTTATGTTCTTCCCTGCTACCCATATAGCAATCTCGTTTGTCAAATAGTTTTTCAAGAGCCACCAAACCTTTTGGTATCTGATTACCTTTCAACTAAATCACATCACCTTTTGAATCATCTTGATTAGGGGAGAACTCATGGCAGTCATATTTGTATCCCTTGAAAAATGTTGAAGAGAACATATCCAAGCACTGCATGAAAAGATTAATTTGTCTGTCATCACGGAAAACCTGAAAAGATTCTAAATTATCCGGAACACTGGGCCGGTGAATTAGCTCAATTTTTTAGGTGTCATCATCAAAATTAGGGTGAGGGATAATAAGGGAGGTTGACCCAGCCAAGGCATCAGCTCTAGAATTGAATTCTTGCAGAATGGCTTCAATAGAGAAGGCTTCCAATCCTTCTATTTCGTCTCAAACTCGGTTCCTATAGTGTTTAAGTCTTTCATTTTTTACTGAAAAAAACTCCCCGAACCTGCTTGACAATTAATTCAGCATCTCCAATAGCCTTCAATTTCATAATTTTTTTTCTTTTGGCCTCCTCAATCCCAAGAAGTAGGGCTTCATATTCTTCCATTTTGTTTGTGTTACTGAACTCAAGATTATATGCAGAAGGAAACTTCTTTCCTTCGAGAGAAATTAAAACTACCCCTGCTCCAGAACTAGCATTACAACAACTTCCATCAAATTCCATGGTCCACAAAGGCTGATCTCCTAATTGCATTTCCTTAGTTACATCAGCTACATCAGGCTCAGGAAGAATCACATAATTCCCAAACTCTGATTCTTCATATAAAATGTGTGACTTTGGGTCATCAGAAGGAAAAAGAGTATATTTTGACTTTGGTTCAGGTTCAAGAATAACTTTTTATTTTCCCACGAAAATGCTCACCTATGACCAATCCAATTTAATCTCTCCTCCTAGGTCTTTACAGAAGTTATGACATAAAAGCATGCCATAACTGGCGGGAATATCAACAACTAATATTGTCAGTTAAAGTCTTTTCGCAGGTGAGCTGTTAATGCCACCTAAGCATCTTTTATCTGCCCTAACAGAGGAACTTGCTTTGAATCCATAGAATAGAAGCGTCTGAAGGTTTTGGTTAAGGGAAGGTCTAATGCTTTGGCTACTGAGGAGGGCATTATGTTATCTGAAGCTCCTGAATCGATAATGGAATTACTGAGCTTGTGGCCGTGGATAAACAGAGACACGTAGAAGGGTTGAGGCTTCATAAAAGATTGAGAGGTTTCATTCAAGATTTCATTTTGGGTTGGATGTTCAACAATTTCAGGTTGGCTTGGGGAATTAGGGATAAAAGGCTGACAAGATTGGGTATTTACCAGATTATCAAGTGACTATGCTGACTCATTTCCTCTAATGAAATTCACAAGCTTATCCCACTCCTTAGGATTAGATCTTAGATATTCCGCAGGAGAAATCTAAATTTTAGATGTTTTACAAAATTCAAGAATATCAAAAGAAGGGTTACCATCAAACCTTTTTAGAATTTGCACCTCCGGAGGATTTGAACCTTTATTTGTGGAGAAGCTCAATGTTCGGTTCTCGGGTTCACTCGTCTTATTGGTGGATGTTGAAGATGGAACTGCAGGTGAAGGTCTATATCCCTTTTGATTCCTTTCTAGCACTAAACATGAGGGATCTTCTAAAGTTACCAAAATGTCTGCACCTCTGTCCGAATCTGATTTGTACTCAAGGTAATATGTTTCAAAGTCGCTAGGTAACTTTGAAGTAGCCTCATCCTCATGAATTTCTTCAACATTTTCTTTTTTAGTATTTATTTGAACATATCTCACCATCTCTGGGCAGGTATTTCCATCATGATCATCTATTAGATGAAACACACACATATTATCCTTCACACTTGGGGAACCCTCTATGGCCAATCTTTGTTGAGAGGGTGGCAATGTTAATTTCCTTCCTAAATTTCCATTAGACTGATTTGGAAATCTACGAGGAATGTCCTGATAAGGGGTATTACTTCTTGGCAATTTCTTCTTAAGAGAAATCATATCATTTACGAGTCTTTGAACTACATGGTCAGATGAGGAAGAAGATGCTTGTGCTTGAGAAGTGTGAACTTATTTTCTCCATTTCCTAACAATTATCAGATCATCTTCTAATTCGATTGTTTGAGTCTGGGCTGCACCCAAATCTGCTGGTCTACTCCTTCGTAAATGGAATCTCAGATTAGGAGGCATTGAATTTACAAAGAAACATTTGTGATTCTCTGGAGTAGGGGTTTTCCCTGCCAAGATTTTATGTATTAATTTATTATACTTAGCTATGTAATCATGCATTGGCTCATGTATCTCCTTTTTCATCTATGTTAACTGAGCCAATAGTGAATGTTCATCTTCTGCACTCTTAAATCTATTTTCAAAAGTTGTCTTCATATCAGCCCATCCCATTATAGAAGTATATGGGAGATGGCTAAACCATTCTGCAGCACCTTCGCAAAGTTTGCACAAATAACCTTACAGCCACATCTTCATTTTGTACAACCAAAACACCACAGGCTACATTAAAACTATTCAAATGTTCTTTAATTGAAACTTTCCCATCACCATTGAATCTTGCAAATACATCTTTAGCACCTTTAGGTAAAGAGTGATGTGCAGGATGGTTAAGAGGTCCTACAATGGCACCCCAAGGATTGGCAGCCATGATGTTTAATACAAGACAAAAATTGATATTCAAAGGGGCAGGTATCCCTGGAAGAACTAAAGCATGAAACGCTGGTGAGGCTATAGGCTTCTGAATTGGTTTGGTTTTATGTATTTATGAAAGAGGTAAAGTCAAATCAAGGGTACCGGTAAGTCTTTTAAGATCTTCTAAATCATGATCAACCAAACCTTGTTTGGCCTGGGACCTGGTAAAACGCATGGAATCTAGAATTAAGTCTTAAAGCCCTTGGGCTGCTCTATCTACTATGACGGCTTCCTCGGTAATAAGGAGGCCTCTTAACCATTCACCTAATTCTTTTTCTTCCTAAATTACCAACCTAACATGTTGGTATTGCTGATCATTAGTTCTAAAGTTCCAGGCCACAGAGTGGAGATCAATAATAATGTCTTCTTGGGTGTCTAGAAAATGCAAATCCGGCTGTAATACTGGAGGGACTTCTTCTTGCCTAGGCATTACATAAATAGGTAAAACCATAACTACTCATTTATAAATATAATGAAACTAACCTACTTAGTATCAGCTCCCTAGTAGAGTCGCCAAAAATCTGTTAGTTAACAGATTTATCCCCAATTCGATTAACACAATTTAATGAATTATTTTCTCTATTACCCTTATAGGAGAAATCAATTAGCTAATAGTTGGGGCTTTCTTTTATAGTCACGTCCCTTTGCATAAAGGTGTAGCTTCCTCTTCAATGATATTCAATTAGGCTTTTCAAATAATGAATTAACAAAGCTCTCAAACAATACTTTTTACCCTAAAGTATTAAAGGTTGAACAATTTAGATCTTGAGTAAAGAATGAATTGAAAGAAATCACTGAGATATTAGCAGGAATTCAGCCAAAAGACTAAATTTCTTTCAAAGTAACCAAGAACTATACTTAAACAAGAAACAAAATTTTCTTACAATCTGAAAGAAACATAATACAACACCATAATTATAAATGTAATTCCAATAGAAACTCCATTTATGCACTCCAATGAATACACCAAAGTTGCGGTACTATTTTATATTAAATTTCAACCAACTGATCAAAATCTTTCTAGATCACAAAATTTCTTTCCAGTATCTAAGTATCACTCTTAAAATAAAGTATCAGAAAGCAGTAAAATTACAAAATTTGGCCAACCCCATTCTCAGGTCATAATAAGCCATTTATATCCAGAGAATAACTATTTTTATGGTAGTTTTTTGAAACCAAATCCACAGAGGAATAAAAGTAAGAAAGATAACTTTGGAGATCTAAGGTAGTTCGAGTAACAGAAAGTATCAAAACAAAAAGCCAAAAATAATCACTCTGTTGCGATTATCCCACATTATATCGAGGTTTAGGGTGTCATTGTGGCTAACTATGATTGCACCCGCAATTTTTTCCATTCCAGATGCTCAATAGAAAATTCAACCATGAACTGATGATTTGGAATACCAACGTGGGCAATCCTATGTTTCCAAATATTATTTTTTCTACAAACTAGAGCCACCTTTTCTTTATGTGAATCAAAATATCTATGGCACATGATTAGCATAGATTCTATTTCAACAATCTGAGAAAACTCATCAGGTGTAACTATTTTGGCTTCCTTTACTATACGAACCTTTTCTTTGAAAACTTGATACATTTCTTCAGGCTTTTGCAAGGTCTTACCATCTTCTTTAAACAGGGGTACTTTGATAAACCCTAGATCATTCTTCATCATTCCTACTAAGGCTACAAGTTCTTTACCCAGTTTAGCAGATTCTTCAATACCTTGCTTTATGATTGACTTCCTCCAGTCAAGATGATCTTGTGAGACAAAAATAATTTCATCATGAACACCTGCAATAGGCCACTCGGACAAGAACTTCATCACCCCATAACTCTTCACTTCATCTATCTGCGTCATTACAACCATCCATTGGGTCTTCTCTTTATCCCACTTTGTCAATTCTGTATCTAAACTGTCTTTTGCGACCACATCATCTTCATAAGTTTGACTAAGATCACTTATGTATTTGTTCCCACGATTAATGACTAAATCCATCCAACCTGCATATGCTTCAACAATAGATTTATTGTGTACAATATGTTCTTTCATCAGTTGATTGTCACGAGATTTCATATCAAACACTATTGGGGTCTATGTTGTTATTGCTTGATTAGGATGATGGATAGAATAAATATATTTTTCCATCTGTGAGATAGTTGACTTCATTTCCAGTTTTTCTTTTTCATCCTTCCATGCTCTACTCACAATCTTCTTCGTAGAAGATTCCAGATGTTTGACATCTGCTTCCCGGGCTTCCACACCAAGATCAACTTTTTCCACTTTAAAATCATCAAGTGTTACCTCATCTGAACTTTTCTCATTCTTAGGAATATTAATCTTTGCAAACCAACACCCTGTACTTGAATCTAAATCTACCATTGCTTCAGTTTTAGGCTTCTTGATCTTTACTTCCTTCCCTAAACATCTTCTTACCATATCATTACCAAACAATGAGATAGGTACAATACGCCTTTTCTTGCTAATGGAACTTCGGAGCCACGCCAGTGTATCCACTGCATCTTTTGTAGAGGGTGTTTGCAGAATGGCTGAATCAATAGATAGAATCTTTCTAGTGTCTTGTTCTTTATCCATTTCCCCTGTCTCTCCAACGTTGCCAAGATCCATTACATCTAGAATCTGGTTATCCATGGGAGCTTGTTTCTCTATAAGTCCAATTCAACAATCTCGGGATCAACTGTGACCTTTTTCAGCCTTTTACTTTTGGAATGAGTGGTTCTAGTTGGAACAAGGGATTTTATTGATGAAGGCCTTTTTTCCAAATCAACCTCCAATTCGACTGTACCTGCAACATCAGATTCAATAGAAACATTAGGAGAAGAAATTTTATCTTTCGAGGGTGGGGTATGTTTGGTTTGCTTAAGAGTGACTGGCTCATTCTCCTTTATCTTTCCCAATCTCTTCTCTCTTAACCACTTCTCTATTCTTCTTATAACATTGAAAGTTTTGGTTTGAACATTATCCTCTTCCTGTCTGTTCCAATCAATTTCTGTTAGGGGTTCATTCTGCACTTTACTGCAAAATTCAGAATCAAGTACCTCTTCATTCTCACACTCTATAACCTCTTTTATACTCATAGATAGCCTCATTCCCACAATTTGTTTTAAAGTAAGTCAGGACCATAATCTTTTGCAGTCCTCGAAGTCATCTTCCCAGTAGTCTTCAAGTTGAGCATTATGAGTGAAGCCCTTTTTCATGCCCAGGTAGGATTTAGCAAAGCCCTTGCTATCGAATTTTGGGCGTGCAATGAATGTTTTGAATATGTAATTCTTAGCCTTTGTTGCTAAGTTTAGGGCATCTGATGTGGATTTACAACAATAATGCCCTAGCTCCATAGGAAAGGTAATCCCTGAAAGTTGATCTCCCTTTAAACTCTTTTCTATAATTGCTAATTGCCTGCACACTTTAGTGAGTACTAAATGATCTAGGGCATATCTAGGCAATCTAAGAGGTTCACCTTTGAATCCACCCACCCTAATGTATGTGAACCTAGGGAATTGTATGAAGAAACTACCATAGGTTTGGATTAATTTCCCTACTTCATCAGACATCATTTTGTGTAAACAACCTCACAATTCAAAGACAAGATGACCCATAAACACATCATTAACTCTGGTAAAGTTCTCAGAACATCTTCTCAGCTGCAATAGTGGATAGTAGTCATAAATCTTAATTCCTGGTGTTAGGGGCTCATGTGGTAGCCCGGGCCAATTTCTTGAACTGGTTAAAACATAGAATAAGAAAGATGACATATAGAAACCTCTCATGCCAGCGAAGTTAGCTAATCCTTCATGCAATGTTTCGGCTATAAGTTCACCCTAATCTAGGAATTTCTCTCCCTTAGTTATTACCTCTATATAGAAAAATATTCATTGTTCCCAATGGAAAGTATGTTGGTTCTCCTTTACTTTGTTTAACAAAATAACTAAGTCTCTGATTTCGGGAATGAGATGCTCACGAGTGAGAGGTTTTGGGAGGTGAGAACCGCCTCTTTTAGAATCTAGTAACCAGGCTTTGGCAATCACATTCCTATATTTCTTCTTCTTCTATTAAAAGAAAGAGTAAGCATTAGCTATAGTCCATGCCTCGTATTCTTCTTTATCAGGGATTCCCATGGCTGACATCATTGTTTCTCTATCAATCCTTACCAAAATCTCACCAGAATTTGTGTGAATGCTTTTCTCATTTCCATCATAATGGTTCATACACTCCAAAACCAAATCTGGACAAGGGGCTACAATTTGGAAGGTAGCGGCTTTGATTAAACCAGTCTTGTTAATCTTCTCAGCTATGGAACCTTTTCTGGGATTCTTCAATCTCTCCAGAATTTCTTCAACAATCACATTTAAAAGGGTAGTATCTTCTAATTATAGGAGGGAACTGACTAAGCTAGAAGAGGACTTCAATTTAGGCAACGACGACCTATTATACTTCATCTTATCAAATCAATTAAAACTCCAGAATAAACAGAGAAGTAATTTGAGAAGAAACTTTTAAAAATCTTGGTACGCTTCTTAAGAATGTTTAAGCTATCAATCAGAGTTCGACCACTCACCAGATTTCATGAAAATGACAGTCCTGCAACTTGATATTACCTCCTTCGTCTCCTCAGGACCGCAAGTATTCAAGAGAACCAGGCTGATTGAGAAAAAGAAAATACCACTTTCGCTTATAAAGGCAAAATATATGCCTGAATTGACAGCATGCACAAAATTTCAATTTAGCCACGCGAATTAAATTTCAAGGTGACATATTTTCTGACATTTCATTAATTAAACATCTCATCACACTCTTTGGGCTTACAAAATAATGATTAATCCTGAGAAGAAGTATGATCAATTAATGCTTCAAAATCTCTAGCCAATCTTTTCTCTGTACCATTATTACCTTCACTTGATATGAAATCCGTTGCAGATCTGAAAATAAAATCTTCAGATTTGAACTTTTGGAATGGAACTTTGAAAGTTCAATTGAAAGTTCAAATTGAAGAGACAAACTTGACTTAAAGATGCAACGGATTCTTGTTAGAAAATGTAACTTTAAACTTCTGCTTGCACTTTATGGAATTTTGAACTTTAAAAGTTCAAATTAAAGTTCAAAATAGGAAAACTCACCTAAAGGAAAGCTAGCTGGAATGAAGCCGTGACAACGCTAGACGCGCAAACCAAACTGAACAAAGGAATTTGAAATTTTGAAAGTTCAAATTAAAGTTCAAAACAACCCACAAAAAGATAAATGTGTAAATAATAATGGGTGTAACACCAAGGCGAGAAAAATTTGAGGATCCAAACACTAATTTTCTTTAGTCATTCTTGGGTAGACTCCCACGCAAGGACAAGGTTGTCGTTGATGCATTAAGAACATTAATTGAAAATTTTTGGCATGACAACACAAGGGCTTCACCCAACCAAAGAGATGGTGTTAGGAGGAGAATCAGATCTACAAATCGTATGCCACATCCAAAACACTTTTTGGATATGACACAAACACAATTTTATGAAAGATTCCTCCAAAGGTTTCCTCAAATTAAAATTAGTCAAAGATTTTTTGAAATGACAAAACCCTTTTACATCAAGATTAATCATGCGCGCACTACATGTTGTTGCATGGTACATATTGAATTTTCCATGCATTATGATATATCGTCATGTTTGTTGTAATTTGCACACTAACACTATTTTGCAAGAATGTGGTCTTCAAGAACCTCCTACGTCATCAAGAGATTTTATGTCAAGTGTATTATGCAATCAAGATGATCATTGCATTTATTATAAGATGATGTGTTTGAATGGATCTTGTAGTGCATGTGTTGGTATGAGAAAGTTGTGGATATGTCACCATCTAGAGAGCACAAATGAGATTGTAAATACACTAGTTTCTTTTGGAAAATACAAGACAGTAACTTATGGTCTAAAATATGGAAAAGAACTTAAGAGGTGTGAGTTAGTGAAAAGTGATATGTGCGTAGCTAATTTTATGAAGATATTTAAAGAGAAACTAGTTTATGAGTACATACATCATTCACAAAGAGCTCGGTGGTTGGATGAGAAATTCAAGATATGTAAGGACACTTTTCCCCTTGGTACTATTGTCTCCATTGTTTATTTTGCTGAGAATTATACACTTAAAACTCAGAATGAAGTGCAAGCATTGTATTACCATTCTATACAAGTGACGATCTTTGTACATATAGTATTCTTGCATGCACATGATAGCACAGATGCAGATAGAAAGGTTTTAAGAGAGTATCACTTCTACATTAGTGATGACCGCATACATTCATCAGGGTTTGTGCAAGGTTGCTTCAAAGTTTTCTATGATAATTTATGGGAAAGAGGTATTGAGTACAACCAACACATAATATGGTCAGATAATTGCACCTCACAATTCAAGAATGCAAGGATGTTCTATTGGTTGAGTAGGATGCATGTGACAAGTGGCGTTCAACATTTTTGGAATTTCATGGAGGCGGGGCATGGAAAAGGCGAGCATGATGGTGCGGGTGCATGTGTAAAAAGAGCTCTTGCTAGAGAGGAATTGAAGTATGAAGGTGGTGCAGAGTTAATAAATGCACAAATAATTGTGTGATGGTGCAACTCTATGATGAGAACAGGTAATGAAGGTAATTCTATGGTTAATTGGTTTTTTTGGTTGATAAACGAGTCTAACATTGGAAAATATCTAGATTGTTGTACACTTACAAGATCAAGTGACATGCACTCATTTAGAAGTTCAAATGCAACATCACTAGGTATTTATACTAGATTAATGGCATGTTTTTGCTTGTCTTGTATGAATTTTGCATGGGAGGAATGCAAATCAAAAGAGTGGGTTGACAAATGGTCTTATACACCTTTGCAACCACTTGATACATATCAACTTCCTAGAGCACTACAATTGAGCCAATTTGAAGCATCAGTGGATTTTGATCACATATATGACCTAGTTGAACCAGGTAATTTCTCAATTTATTCTTCATTTTGAGACTTATCCCTCATTTTGAACCAAGTAATTTCTCAATTTCTCAATTTCTTAAGTGTTTATGGTGTTAACTTATCCCTCTATAAATTGCAAGTCATGTCTATGTAGTTGTTGCAGATGAGAACAATGAGGAAGGTACTCATTACTTTTTGTGTCGTTGTATTGAGGGCAAAAAGAAATTGACAACTACAGTCATTAATGGAGAAGGTATTGAGTACCCAATAGGATCCGTTGTTGTGACAGGGACATGGCTTAGAAGGTATGCAATCAGAATATAATGTGTTCTTGTTTGACGAATTTGAGACCTCTTACCATCATTCTATTACACTTTGTATGTTGAATTTTGTATTCATTTATGCTTCTATGAAATGCAGGTACCCTATCAAAAAATCCAAGAATTGGTTGTTTGAGGACTATGAGA
>MU226102.1:2356306-2389696 GCA_018584345.1 Thuja plicata
TTTTTTGTATTGGAGAAGATCCGAACTCAGCACCATTTAGGTGCCTACAACATGAACTTTGCCATTACACCAAATGTCTTTTGACCCAGTACCATGAAATTGTATTTGTCTGATTTAACCTTTTTTTCAAAAATTGACAATATAATATCATTTTTAACATATTTTAATTTATTTTTAATTTAAATTTTTCGAAAGATAATAACATTATTCTTAACATTACTTGCAATCAAAAAACAAATCTCATTTGACTGAATTAAGCCTTGCCCACCTAAAGCCACAAGTGAATCATAAACAAAATAACATTGACCATTTGATTTGACAACATTTTAAATCTAGTCTAAACAACAATCGACACAGACAAGATAGTCCACATATTATAAATAATAAGGCCGTTTGTTGATAATCCTCCTATGTCCTTGTCTGGAGAGAAATACACTGTTTCCATACTTTTTCTATTGTTTTTCTTGGGATTTGGTGACAGTGGCTGAGTTCCAAATTGGATTACAGATGGAGAAAATTTTCAAAAGATCGGCTTTATTGATTTTAATGGTGGACGTTGTGAAATTGCACATTTTTCTTGGAACCTTCTGGATTGGCTCTCTCTTTATAATAATCCATTCCTCCTGTCTCACTGCACTAAAGTTGCAATTCTATTTGCAGGGCCTTCACAGGAATTGTTCATCAAAAGTAGCAACAAAATAACCTTTCTTTGTGCTCCTTGATTCTTTTTTGAAATGTGGATCACAATGTTAGTATTCTTTATGTTCTAGAAAGTATTTTGGCATTGAAACTTGATGGTAGGAATGGGCAATCTTTTTATAAATTGCAGTGTGTTTAGTGTGTTTAGTAAACTTTATAGGTTTTAGAATTTCAAAGGTTTTGTTGACTAGCTGTCTAAAAATAATTGTTTCATCTGCTCCATTCAGAAACTCAGAGCAAAAATGACCTTCAACTTTTCCAAAACAGAGCTTTTGATTCTTGCGTAGCTATTATCTTCTTCATCTTCTTCAAGTTGAAAAAGGAATCAAGTCATGATCAAAATGGTATTCAAAGTCCACAGCCCTACCTTTTCTATCTATAAATCTTCCATCTTCAAGAATTTGAAGCATCATATTAAAGACATCAGGATGAGCCTTCTCAATTTCAACAAAGAGGACAACACTATAAGTGGAACAAAACCTTACATTTTGGATCTGGGCATTGCAGATTCATAATCAGGGAATAAGATAATCTTAGCCATATCAGATCTGAGCATGGAACTAATACACAAAAAAAACAATGACTGAAGACTAGAATATGGACAGTTTCGTCAATGGTAAACTACCCAATTTTGTTGATATATAACGAACAAGGCAACTATATGTGTAAATTTGAGCTTCCAGATAAGTTTTGAAACTCATCTTAAACATGCATTACAGTTGATAGAAGACATGTTTGAGCAGATGTTTGAGATGTTGGTATATTTTGTGACTCTTCTAATTGCATTGATACTGAGTAGAGTCTACCTATTTGTAGAGCTTTGGTGAAATTCCTTTCCTCACTAGACCTAGAGACATAGAGACATCGATCCCAATAGTAAAAAAATTATAATTAGGTGGGAGGAATCTCACCAGCCCATATCTTTCCCTTCAGCTTGTTATAATACCATATTGGTTTTTAAGAGCTACGTAATAATAATATTATTTTCTATTCATTCATATTACGAGTCAAAAATATATAGGAAGAATTGTCTAACTTCTTTAACAACTCAATTAACTTCTCACAATAAATCTAGGTTGGTTAAACATTAGGTGGGTTGTTTAACCAGTTTGATTCTCTCCCTCCTACTTTCACTACTAAGTCTCTAGTGACTTGTGTTAACAACTCGTTTATATTATAATTCTCTCATACAATTACACGCTCATAGCTATATAATATTAAGTTGTTTCTCAATAACTTAATACTAATTTATATAACTCCATTTTATCATACATACTAATAATGTTAATCTAAACACCCATATGAGGACTAATTCCTAATAAGTGTTAGGTACATCGGAAATTTTTCTTGGGTTCTAAGTTCCTTAGTTCCTCGATGTCATGTGAAGTGTGGTTTGAAAGGTTCTAAAACTGAAAATTTGGCGTGCATAATGATACTTTCTACATTGAGATTTTTCATCATGGAGTTTGTTGGGGCATAAGAAAAATTATTTAAGAGCTATTAATCTCTCCATTCAACGGTTTACCTTGTAGATCATTAGAATTTTGGAGTTGCTTAGTCCCATGACACTTAAGTCCTTGTTTCTCCCACAGTCTTGAACCTTAGATTCATTCCTTCTAAGGCCCCTCTAGAACCCAAATGTTGGTGCTATCCATATATCATGAGGTTTCAAGTCCTTCTTGAATCTTAGTATCGTTGCTTTGGTTCCCTATATCCATATTCCGACCATGAAACTTATAATTTTATATTTCTTATTCTTCTCAAGGTCACAAAGTTTGAGGTTTCATTGACTTCTCAAAAACACAAACCTAGTTCTAGATTTTCAGATTCCCCCTTGGAACCCAAAATACAAAAGTCGTTACCCTCACCAAACCCTAGAATTTTGTACAATCCTTGCACCTTTTCACCATGTCCTAGTGTCTAATATTTTCCCAATATCTCAAACCTTTAGAAGCTGCGTGATTTTCTTTAATCGCTATATGTGTATTATGCTAGGAATTGGGTATGTTTTTATGCCAAAACAACTACCTCTTAGTTCTATTTTTCTTTCATTCGAGCATGCAAATCCCATTGAGTGCCTTTGGGGTCAATGCATAGGTTCTTGTTATTGCTCTCCAAACTCAAGTTTAGACTCATGCATATCAGCCCATTCCACCAAAAATAGTTCAACACTATTTAGAATTTACTTCAAACATTTGCTTTTATATAAATTGATTAGTATATTTTGACATTGTTTCTATGTGTGTTTAATTGAAAGAAAGGTAATAACTTTTATAAAATGGAATATAGAAATTTTTTATTTTTTTGATAAAAATAATTACGTAATATATAAAGATAGTGACGTAAAAATAAAGACGTGATTTCCTAACGAGTCATTTTTTGAAATGATCACATGTAACCTAATCATAATTGCATCAACATAAACTAATCATATGAACCATGAAAACCATTATAAACATCATTTTAAAGCACAACATACAATTTAATCTACATATCCATGACAACACAAATGTATAATAAAATATTAAATATAGTATGAATGCAACTACGTGAGTGTGTGCATTTTTCCATCATGCCAATCATTATTGGGCGCCTAGGACATCTCTACCTCAACCATGTTTTCATCTGCAACATGTTCCTTCCTTCATTCACACTCAATTTCTTGTCAATAGGTTAGTCCATAAAACGATAATCTCAATCAAAATTACTCACAACCTCATAATTCATCATAATTTTAATCTCAATATTATGCATTTTATTAACACTATCTAATTACTATTCACAAACACATTTATCCATATTCACACAATCATAAAATAATTAACCAATAATATTAGCCAGTTTATTGTATTATTAAAGAAAATAAAAAGACGAGACATGACATCATTTTGTGAAGCACATATCTTGTCAATTTTGACAAAAAAAGTTATTTTTGGAGGGATTTTCAATGATATATTAAGACATCTAAAATATTTTTTTTAGAGAAATTAGAGTTGAATTGGAGAATTCTAAGTAATTTTTAGATAATTTTTTAAAAACATATGGAGGCATCTAATCCAAATTCCAAAGGAATTAGAGAATAATTAAATAATTTATTGCCAAATAAGGGTTGCTAGCAAATTAATTTGGGAATCATACATCGCTCCTATTTTGAAAATTTTATTAGTTTTTTGGAGGGATTTTCAAGACATTTGAAGATTTCAAGTAAATTTGTCAAAATTTTGGACCAAAATTAGCTGCAATTTATTGTGGAATTAGGGTTTCTAAAAATTTCACTCTCAAGGGTGTAAATTAGGGAATTTCTTGGAGAACTTTTTTGGGAGTGATATAGGAGGAGGACAACAATAATTATTATAATAATATATCGATATTTAAGTCATGCTAGGAGTTATACATAAGTACCAAGCCATAAGTATGGTATATATATGAGGTATATGTTAGTTATTATCACTATGTAGAGTATTGAGTTCTTATTGAAGAATATTGGAGGTATCCTCCTTGAAGTGGATTAGAAGGTTGCTTCCTTGAAGTGGCATAATAGGAAGCACATTAGGATTGACATATGCTACACTTTAGACATTATGCATCTACTTGTCTTGTGTGAACCTTCTAATCTACATTAAGAAACGTTTTCATACTTCACTCCTCTTATTGTAGACTCCCCAAGATGCTTCTTTTCCCCCAAAAAATCATGAAATGTATATCATTTACACATTTTGAAAGTTCACAATACTAGAGGAAAAAATCACGAAATTCCTTGATTAAATCACATGAAGGGATGCCCATTAATACAAACAACCATTGGAGGCATATACAAGATATATCTTGTAGTAAAGATCCAATTCCATAGATCTTAGATGAACAATTGTCTAGTATTGCACATAGTCAAAATAACAACATCAACAATATGATATAAGAAAAGCTATGCACTTTCTAAATCTCAAATCTTATAGATATAGGGTTTTATTGTATTGTCAAATCTATTGCTTAGTCAAAGCCTAAATTAGTGCAGAATCACTTTATTTCTCCAAACTTGGGAGGTCCTTGATCCTGATTTAATTTTGAAGCCTTCCCAATGTGTGGTTCTCTAGCGAGAGGATGCTCCTCAATTTTTCCCTAGTGTTACACTGTATATTTACAAAAAATATATTTACTTGAGTCTTATTAAATCAAATATACAAACCAATAACTTTTATTACATCAAGATTCCTAAGCTCTATAGTGGTAGTTGAGTGAGAAGTATCTTTTAGAAAATTTATTTAGAGCCAACATTTAATTTTAAATATCAAAATATGAAAAAAGAATAAAATAGATATTAATAGCAAGGCTAAAAACCAAGTGGGGCTCTCTTCAACTATGACTGTTGTTTTTTACAAAATGGGTGGGGACTGTGTTCATATTGAACCAAGCAAACATGACAAGTTTAAAAATGACGCTAGAGTGTAGCATATTTGTTATGAGGGGGGATTCACTTAGTTCATTGAGAGTGTTAATGAGTATGATGAAATTTTGTCTATGCAATTCATAAAATTGTGGGAGAATATGAGGGATTGTGGGAGGTTTATCGTTTGACATTAGTAAGGAGGTCATCACTCAAGCTACTGGTCTATCCACTACCAACTAAAATGGAAGAAGATGAGTTGCATGGTGGATAATGACATTCTCAACCAAATTTTCAAGGGGAATGAAGGTTATGTCAAACTACATGGTGGTTTTGGAAGGGAACAACAATCTCCCCCTTGGATCAGGTATGCTTGATGATAATGATTATTTCACATTTGAGGGGAGGTTCAAGGTTTACTATTTTTATCTCACGCCCCTATTAAACCATTTTCCGTAATCATGATCTCATTTCCTTATCTTTTTTTCTACTAAATTCTTTGGGAAGCTCAGTTAGGGAGGTTGTAGATGTTGCTACAAATCAAGGGAAAAAACCTATCCCACTACATCAGGGCCTAATATTAGGTTATACAAATTTCATTTGGCCTTTTGTCCCCTCAAGCCAATTGTTGCTCATGGAGCCCCTAGGCTGGCTACACCACCACCTGCTAATATTATCGACACACCTAGTCCTAGTAAAAAGAAATGTATATGTTACTCGGGTGCCCCAAAAATCACCTCCCACCCTGGTACATTGAAAACACCCACACCCACTATGGTTTCCATTGAATTATGTGACATGGAAAATAAAGCTATCATTTCCTTAACTGCTAGCAAGAGAAAAAGAAAAAATCCCTTCCCTTTAGCCAAGGAACATAGTTAAACATCCAAGAGGTAATTAGTGAAGAAGAGGAAGATGTTGGAGAAGGGAACCGTAAAAATGAAAATAATCAAAGATGTTCTCATATACTACCGTGCCACATGGTTGATAAAGGTAAAATGAAAAATCTAGTTGATTATGATTTTGAGGGGGATGAGGATGAACATGGTAGTGGGAAAATTGAGGAGGAAGAAGGGAGGGGAGAGGATGCTAAAGGGAATGGGGGTTACGCTGAAATGATAGATTGTTTGGATAAATCCACAGATGACAGTTCTAATCATATCTAAGATAGCATCAAAAACCAAGTAGGCAGACCTTACCCAAGGTGTCATGCCTTAGGAGGAGGAAATGAATAAGACCAATGTTGAAGGAACTTGCATGGAGTACAAAACCACTTCCAAAGAGCTAGAAAACTGAAAACCAAGGTCCTCAATATGGAGAAGAATTTGGTCAATGTTTCCAAGTTCAGTCTTCGTGTTATGCACAACTCTGCTATCTCCCTATGCCTGATGCAGAATAAGGTTCTGGGAAAAGATGAGGAGAACGAAGGGAATTATAAGGAACTATTCAAGTTCCTGACAGAGGACTGGAGCCATGTGTTCCATCAAGCTAGTTGTGAAATCAAAACTGTTGATCATGTTTAATTTATCTTTGTTTATTACTATAAAGACTATTTGTTGCCCTCAGGGTTTTTTTGTTAAGACCCTTTTAGGTTTTACTAGTTTACTAGACTATGGTTCCAAGGTTAAAATTTTTGTAGCTTATAATATGCTACTGGACTCTTTATAGTTTTTCATGTTAGTTTTTTTTTAATGTATTGTTAATACTATGTTTATGATGGACTCTTCGACTGGTTGTTTTAAAAGGACAACACCCTTGTTTTGTTGCTTATTAATATCAAAAACTTGTGTTCTAAATTTATTCTTAAAATTGAAATTTGTTCACATTTTTAGATAAATACATTAAAAAAATTCTATGCTAATTACACACTTTTAAATTTTATATCATTACCAAATATTTGTAGTAACGCTGGATGAAAGTTTTTGGCTCTGCTAGGGTTTAGTGTTGCACCATTTCTATTATGCGTCCTTTTGTCCTTTCAATCTGGAGTTACTACGGGATTAGCCTACGCATTTAATGGCTCCGACCACCTTTAGCTCAGCAGTTGTTGTTGCTGCTAGAGTGGTGACGGATAATCATAGCGCCTCCAAGAAAGAGACCTCGCAAGTTCATACCGAAGGTGTTTCGTGAGGTATGCCATCTCCTGATGTAGTACTTCCTATTCAAGATTTTGATAATGCATGTGCTTGGTTAGAGCAACACACTTTGATAGGTTATTTTGTGGGAAGAACTCCTCCTGAAAGCATTCTCAAAGACTAGATTGCCGAAGCCTAGAATCCTCATGGAGCTCATCTTGACGACATTCAAAGCCTCACCAAAGGGTTTTTTCTATTTCGGTTCTCCATCCCTGCCCATGTCGAAGCTATCTTCGCTCGTGGGTCATGGACTGCTAGGTCTTCCCTTTTGTTTTTTCAATGCTAGTCTCGAGACTTCACAGTCTCTGATGACAAGAAGCTTAGGGTGCTTGTGTGGGTTGAGTTCCCTAGCCTTCCCTTGCCTTGTTGGCATTTTATTCAAACCATTGTGCAAAATCTTGGTAAAGTGGGTTGTTTTGAACATGACCATTTTTTCACGCTCACCCTCAAAAAAGGGTTTATGTTGAAGTTGATCTCTCATGGGATCTTAAGGAAACTCTTGAGATTCAAGTGGGTGGTAATACCTTCACCTAGAAAGTGCTTTATTTGAATTTTCCAAACACCTTCTATCAGTGCTATTCGGTAGTTCACACAAGATTAAGGACTGCCCCTTGGCGGTTCCCAGAATTAAACCTCCTCCTAAGGACTCAGGATCCCGTCCTCAAGAGGGTTTGTAAAAGGAGGACTTGAAGAAGGATGAATGGACTATTGTGGGTCGCAAGGGTAAACACACGCCAGATTCAAAATTGCAGGGCGGTTCTGGGGCCTCTGGAGACCCTGGTGCTTCTCCGTCTATTGGGATTCCAGACAAGGCCCCGCTTTCGTCACCTATTTCAAACCATGACCAACAGAGGATTAATGCCATTACAAATGCCTCTCGATCACATTTGATTCACACTCTACAAGTGGCTTCAACCATTTCTTCTTCACCGACTCTGCGTCAATCTCGCAGCCCTACTAGGCGTGCTGAGAGTGAAGAAGGTAAGTTTTCCAAAAAGCGACGTCTCATCTCTGATGAGGCTCCTCATTCTAAGTTTTTGCATAGTAGTTTCTCCTCTCTAGGGGACGGAGAGCAAGATTTTTTCTCATGAATTACATCTCATGGAATGTGCAGGGTCTCATAAACCTACATAGAAAGTACTCTATGGGAGATGTTCATCAATAGGTTTCTAGCCTGGATATCTTGTGTCTCTAGGAGGTGAAAATTGCTAGATTTATGCTTCAGGCTGCTTGTCGTGTTATTTAGCCTGACAACCTTGTTCTTTCTTATCAACATGAGGCTGGTCGAGGTGGATTTGCTACTCTCATTTCCCCTCGTTGGCATTCTTTTCTTGTTAATCATGTTTTTGACCCCATGCAGAGAGTTATATGGGTTGTTTTGTCTATTCAAAATCATTCTTTTGGGATTGTTAATGTGTATACTCCCAATGATGCTGTTGAAAAATTGTAGTTATGGAAATGGCTTGCTGATTCTCTACCACCTGCAACCTGGCTCATATGTGGAGACTTCAATATGGTTGAGGTGGCTTCTGACAAAGATGAGATTTTTTGCTTTCACTGGACAGCTGGAGAAAGGGAAGCCTGGTTCTACATGTGTAATAAATTGGGTCTTTTTTATCCCAATACAGGTCGCTGCCATTATGGTGATACTTGGCATACTTGGTCTAATTTTAGAACCAGCTTTGACAAGATTTTTAAAAGGCTTGATCGTGCCATGATTTCGAGGCAATATTTTTTCAATTTTTCTGACAAAAATAAATTACGTCTCACTCCGCTTTTTGATGTGAATTTATGATACCATTTCCCCATTGCCTTTGGCATTGAACGACAGATAGCTAAGGCACAACTTCCCATGACGCAATTTTATCTCAACACTTCTCTGCTGAGTCACAAGCCTACTTTGGCCCACATTCGCCAAATGTGGAATTTAGAACCAAGGCCACATCAACCTACTGGCTGGATTAAGTGGTGGAATGATGCCACCATCCGCACTGTCAGATTTCTCCATATTTATGGTAGGCAACTTGCTTGATATCGCTAGAGATCTTATGAGGTTTCCATTAAAGAGCTATGTACTACCTTTGAAGCTCTGATTCTTGATCCATTCAACATAGATTTGCAAATCCAGCTTTCTCAAATTCGGCACTAGAAACAAGTTGTAGACAATTATTCTGCCAGAGGTGCTTAGATCAAGGCTCGGCTTCACTAGTTAAAGGTTGGAGATCGAGCCTCAAAAAAATAATTCTTGGCTCTTATCTCACCATACTTCTATTGGGATAATTTTTTTTAAAGAAGTTCATAATCTACTTACAGAGCTCCTTGATATTCTGCAAGCTTTTGTCTGACACTATGAGCAGGTGTTCATTGCGCTGGGAAATTCTTCGGTGAGAGACCAAGTGCTTGCAGATTGTTTGGTTGTTGTTCCTCGCCGTCTTTTAGCTAACCAACAGTCTTTTTGTAATTAAATTCTTACGCTCGATGATCTTAAAGAAGTTATTTTTTCTATGGCAAATGACTAGGCCCCTGGGTGTGATGGCTTCACTTGCTAGTTCTATAGGGCTCTTTGGGACGACATCAACCCAGACCTTCACAGAGCATATTTGGAAGCCTTTCACTCCCACTCTTTAGGGGATATTATCAATAAGGGAAACATTAAGTTCATTCCTAAGGCAGGAGACCCAGAGGATATTTGCAACTGGAGGCCAATCACTCTGCTTAATGTCTCTTACAAGATCATAGCCAAAGGTCTTGCTTTAAAAATTTGTCACATCCTACCTTTGATTGTCAGACTAGAACAAACTGGCTTCATCAAGTCCAGATTTATTCTTGACAATATTATTGTTGTCTGTGAATGCATGGAATGCACTCGAAGGTCGAACCAGAAATCCCTCTTCCTTAAAATTGATTTTTCTAAAGCATATGACCGAATTGAGTGGCCTTTTATTTTGGCTATTCTTCAAGCTCTAGGTTTCGGCCCTAGATTCATACAGGCTATTCAAATTTTGTTTGGAGATGTCTCTGCTTGCATCACCATCAATGACCGAGAGTCTGAAGCCTTTGGTCTCTTCAGATCCATTCGCCAAGGTTGCCCTTTGGCTCCTTCCCTGTATGTTCTTGCAGCTGAAGGGTTTGGTTATCTTCTCGCTAATGCCACCTCCACTGGTATCGTCAGAGGAATTTCCTAGCCTGAGTCATCTTCTCAACTTGTCAATGGCCATTTCGCTGATGATTCTTTCCTCACTCTCATTGAGGATGAAGCTAATATGAAGGCGACTCTTCAGTGCCTCGATACCTTTTATTTAGCCTCTAGTTCTGCCATTTAATGGCATTGTTACCCAAATTTCCTATCCTATACAATTTTGGCTACAAGTGGAGTAAATAAGGCTCCCACAAGGGTAGATCCCAACTTGTATGTTTATGCACTATTCCTGGCCTTTACCTGGCTCTCCGCATGTTCTAGGTCTGGCTTTGAACCCTTCATATGCAAAGTAAACCCTTGAAAGTTCTTTAGTGGCTATTTTAATCCTTCATTACCTTTTCTGCAACTTAAGTCCCAATTTTCTACACGTGTCTTAAGTCATCTGTCGAGTGTGCCCAAAGTTATTTACCTAAGCGGGTTTCTTTTCCTACGTTTTATTTCCTAAGTCCCATATTAATTTATTTACCCTAGGCGGAAGCAAGTTCCTTTTCATCGGACGATTGTCGTGATGCCTTAATCGTTGAGATGAAAGTTTTTATTCATTAAGGCATCACACTTTTGTGACGTGTGTCTGGTTCAGATCTGAGCTTAAAAGATAGTTAAATATTGATCAAGTTTCTTTTGATCGTTTGGTCGGCGTTATGGCTTAAAGTTAAAGTGCTCGAGATCTATTCATTAAGTCATTAAGCCGTTGCGCCACGTAGACGGTGGGTTCACCTTTATGCAGGGTCTTTGGCTTATTAAAGACCGATCAAGTTCAGTTTGATCAGACAGTTGGTTTAAAGACTTAAAGCCAAAGTGCTTGAGGTCTAGCAGTTAAGCCATTAAGCTTGAATGACACATGACACAGGGCGGGCCCAACGCAAGGGCAAGGAGGAGATTATGTGTCGTGCAACTCAAGTTTGATCGGACGGTTGGTTTAATGACTTAAAGACAAAGTGCTCGAAATCTATCAATCAAGCCATTAAGCCTGAATGACACGTGTCCATAGCGGGCCAGGCTAAAGTTGGAAGGAATAAAGTAAAGACCGATCAAGTTTAGTTTGAATGGACGGTCAGCTTAAAGGCTTAAAATTGAGATGATCAAGATATAATGTTCAAACCATCAAGTCGTGATGACATATGGCACAGATGACGTCATGCGTCCCAGGTTGAAAAGGGCAGTAAAGACAAGGCAGGTTGTCAGAACCCTGGGCCCGTTTGCACTAATGTTAATCTGTGATCATTTCAGTTTCATCCTATGGTGGGCGTAAAGCCTTAATGCCAAAGTGCTTGAAGTCTACTCATTAAGGCATCACGCCTTGAAGACACGTGTTCCAGTCAGCCTAGGGTCATCGCCAAAGGTAAAATAAAGATAAAGCAAGTTTGTTAAGATCAGATGGTGGGCGTAATGCCTTGATCGTAAAGATGAAGAAGGATAACCATTAAGGCATCGTGCCTACGTGCCGCATGGCAGATCTGATCTTGAGCTCGCGGGTAGCTTAAGGTAGATCAACGGCCGTGTTTTAGAGATAGTAAAGTTTCAAATCTGAGTCGTTGATTGGAGATTCTGTGCCACCTGTGACCGTTTGGGTTTGAATTCAAATATTTAAATGTTTTTCTCAGGGTTTTCATGGCGATGGCGAAATTTTCAACTTGCAGACTGGGTAGATGGATCGATCTGAACTATTTGCTTGAATTTATGGTGATAGGAGATGTACTCATGACTGTATCTGATCTTCTAAGATATTTCCTGAGTGCATTGATGAGCACACTTGACTGTTTTATGGTTTCTGCATATTTTAATGAAATCTATTGTAACCCTAATTCTTCCCTAATCTGATCGATGGATTGACTCTCGAGCCTGTGTGCTAGGGGAGGTTGTATATAAGTAGTTTTAGAAGCTTTCGTAGCTAAGTTTTTCAGCTTATGCAAGACTTTCCGTGGAATTCTCTCTGCCCTCAATTTTTCATCAGTTTGTAATTTCTCATTGATTTCCAGATTATGCAAAGGCTTTTTGTGATATTTTCTCTATCCCCGGGTCTTCTTGTTTGTATTTCTCTTATATGAAGCATAATATAGTGGTCGATATTAGAGAAATCTTGGAGTTCTTGAGCCCTCTTTCTTCCTGCATCTTTGTGCACTATTGTAAATGATTTGATTTAGATGATCTTGTGGATATTGTTCAATCCCCTATCATTTTGTCTCATTTTTGTGCCTATTTGCTGGAGTGAATGTCTGTTTGCAGGTCATAGTCCGTGTCTATTCTGTTAAATATGCTATTGTTTGTGAAATCTTCTCTTTCCATGAGTAGCCTCTTTTCATTTCAGACCTCTCTATGAAATAATTATGCAAGCCTATTTAGGAAGTTGTGTTCTGCTAGATTCAGGATTTCATGCTAGTTTTGGTCACTTTGTTGTGATTCATGTTACCTTCGGTGCATCACCTAGTAGGTTAAATTTGCTTTTCAGTATTTCCCTTTAGTTCTCCTTCTTCCCCTTTTCCTTCCAAGTTTACTTCCATATTAAAAAGAAGACACAGTGATTATCCAAGAGGAACCAGCCTAGAACCTGGAGGCTTCACTTCAGTTAGCAGAGGTCCCACAACCTAGAAGTGATTCCCCTGTTATACTAGATTGCTAGGCTCAAGCGCTTAATAGGGTGCAAAATTTAGTGTATAACATGCACAAGACTCAATGTTATGGACAATCCATTCTTCTAGCTCCTCCCTAGATGTCCCAGTTCGGTTGGAAATGGATCCAACATGGCGAGGTTTTTAGATTTCTGGGCATTCCCTTTGCTTTTCAGGCTTCACTTATGGATCTATGTAATGTTGTTTTGGCCAGAACTGAAAAGAAGCTTGACTAATGGATTACCAAACCTTTATCCCTGGCTGGTAAGTTCCAGATTTGATCTAAAGTGCTAGTTGCTACCCATGTGTACTACTCTTCTTTTTGGGTACCCTCTAAAGCTTCTTATATGAAGCTAGAAAAGCTGCTATGCAACTTTTTATGGGCCTCCAGAGCTGAGTCTCATGGCTTCCACAAAGTTACCTGGGAATATTTTTGCCTTCCCAAATATTCAGGTGGTCTTGGCCTCCTTTCTACCCAGAAACAAAGTATTTCTTTATGTGCCAAATGGGTGATCAAAGCTTTGTCTGGGGATGAAGCTTGGAGGTCCTGCTGAGGCATTGCATCTCTTCTGGCTTTTCGATTCACATACCTAACTAGAAGGGGATTGGATTTCAAACCCATCTTGTCATGTCCGACCCAGTTCAGATGCAGGGCACTTTTGTTGTCAAAAGCATCTGGAGAGCCTGGGAAGAAGTTAAGCCATGGCTGCGGTGTGATGGAAATGGTTTTCGAGATGGTCTCTCTTTTAACCAACACAATATCTGGTGGTCGCCTCTTTTTCATCAGCAAGGGCTTCCGCTTGCTAAGATCCAGGGTTTGCATGCTCTGCGTTTTCACAAATGTGGCATCAGAACTCCTAAAGATATTTTTTCTAGAGCCACTATGAGTCTCCTCTCTTGGGAAGATCTTCAAGTGCAGTTCAGGCTTTCTCGCCCAGATCGATAGACTTTTGACCTTCTAGTCTCGACCATACCTCCTCATTTGTTGCATAAGCTTGACATTCTTTATGTCAAGCCCTAGTGGAAAAATGGGAAGTGGTATCCTTGGATTCCTCTCACTAACAACAAACCCAGTATGGGTTATGCTTGGTTGGTGCCCCATCTGTCGATGGTTGACACTTTGAATCACAAATGGCATTTGTCTTCTTCCCAGAAGACTTGGCGATTCTGATTTCTTACTATTTGGTTTGCTATCATAGAGCCAAAAGTTGCTCATTTTACCTGGTGTGTGCTTTTTCAAGGTTTGCCTCTGGGTGCTAGGCTTCGGCACTTGGGAGTCCTTGACCCCAGGTGCCCTTTTTGTGGCCTCCCAGAGACTTTCATGCATATTTTTTGGTTTTGTCGCCGAGCTCAACAATACTGGAGCTAGATTCATGATTTCTTTAAACCTTTCCAACCATTTCCCTTTTCCTGGCATATGGTTTTGCTAGGTGATTCACCCAGAATGCCTTCCAGATTTACCTAGATTCGGCATGCTTTCAGGATGAAGATTTGTTTCACTCTTTGGAAAGATAGGAATGTTGTTCTTTTCACTCACAACTTTTTGGATATTAATGTCTCTATGTATACTAAATCTTGTATATGTAATAATGTAATGATGCAGATCCAAGCGCAAACAAATAAAGTGGCTCTTGAAGTGACCCACTTGCAGGAGCTTTTACAGCATTGGGGCAAGGCCCCTTGTACGGTTGCCAGAGTGCCCATAAACTCTCTTTCTGCCGACCACACTCTGAACCGTGGTCGTTGTCGTGGTCGTAGCTCTTATGCTTGACATTCTCAGACTCCTTGGTCTCAGGACCCTCGCCGCTCTTCTAGTGGAAGAGCCAATTGGAGGCGTTGCTTGACTTCTCCTCCTTGCCAGAGTTTGGCCGACGGCTGGTCTACTGTTCCTACTCCCTCTATTGTTGGTACTGGCTAGCCTTCGACCAATGTTTCTGATAAATTCCCTCGTCTGGCTCTTGCGATTTCTCCCAGGCGGGAGGAAGGAGAAATGAAAGAAAAAGATGAAGAAGATGGCTGGACTATTCCAGACCCGCTTCCAGGCCCCAATGTGTGGGGAAACCCTGAAGACAAGGATCCTCCTCCCTCGGTTGCGACTGCTCTGGCTGTCTGAGAGCTTCTTTTATTATGTTTTTTTTATGAATAATTGATGTGTCTGACTGTTTGCCGTGTGACTCTTGCGGGGTGATCTTGTATCCCCCGACCCCTTTTTCGTGAAGAGTGTACTTTATACTTTATATTAATGGAAAAGACATCTATTCATCAAACAAAACAAAATTGTAGTAACATCAACTTATATTGGTCTTTTTCAATTTGACTTTTTTTTAAAGTTAACAATATAATATCATTCTTACCTTATGTTTTGTCTTTTTCAATTTGAATTTTTTAAAAAGTTAACAATATAATATCATTCTTACCTTATAATTATATTTTGTAAAATTTGAACTTTTCCAAAAATGATAATATAACATTGTTGTTAACATTAGTTGCAATCAAATAAATATTATTTGAATAAATTAAGTCTCGCCCACCGAAATCCACAAGTGAATCATAAAAAAAAACAAAAAGAAGACATTGACCGTTGATTTGATTACATTTGAAGTCTAGCCTGAACAACAATCGACAGAGACAAGATAGTCTACATATTACAAATTATAAGGCCGTTTATTGATAATCCTCAAATGTCTTAATCTGAAGACAGATACACAATTGATACTTTTTCTATTGTATGAGATGCTTAGCCGATCTTTCTTGGGATTTAGTGATAGTAGTTGAGCTCCCAATTGAAGTACAGATGCAGAAATTTTATAAAAATCGGCTTTATTGTTTTTAATGGTGGACGTTGTGAAATTGCACATTTTTCTTGGAACCATCGATCGCCACCTTCTAGAATGGTTGCCCCACCAATGTCTCTCTCCTTATAATGCTCCATTCCTCCTATCTTACTGCACTAGAGTTGCAATTCTATTTGCAGGGTGTTCACAGAAGAAGTTCATCAAAAGTAGCCAAAAAAAAACCCCATTGTGTGTTCTCCAATTCTTTGGAAATGTGGACTACAATGTTTCTAATCTTATGTCTTAGAAGGTATTTCGATATTGAAATTTGATTCTTTTAGCGTGTCTAGTAAACTTTTTAACTTGATTGATGACACTTTCTCAAGTACTATATGAACTGAGAAGAAATAGAAAGCTCTTGCCAATCAAATTAGGCTCCGAGCCCATTGAAACTTAAGTTTAATTAGAAAATAAGATATAAATTATATATAGGAGGTGAGTGTGGAGCAGATGTACTGAAATACAATGTTAGTATTCTTGTGTTGTCTTAGAAAATATTTTGGCATCGAAACTTGACTATTTTTTAGACTGTAAAAATAGGTAGCCCTTCTGAACTGCAGGGTGTCTTGGAAACTTTTTAAGTATTCAGTGATGCTGATATGACACGCCCTCCTATACCACATGGATTGAAAAGAAACTGGACCTCATGACATCATGTCTATCGCTAGAAGCTCTCGCTGATCGAACTAGACCATTGAAACTTGAATTTAACAAAGAGGTAAGGTATAATTTATATAGGAGGTGAGTTTGAAGCTAAGTGTAGCAGAATGGCTGCTGCTATACCGTCAGAGGGGTTGACATGGACTGGAAGCCTGCGATCTGGGAGTGCCAGAATATTTGGAAGATCAGGCAGTGTTTTTGGGTCTCAACACCAACACCAAGAGGATGATGAGGAGGCTCTCAAATGGGCGGCTATAGAGAGGCTTCCCACATATGATCGCATAAGAACATCCCTTCTCAAACAGTCAGAGGGAGAAGAAGATCTTCTTCACCAAATAGATGTCAGAAATATGGAGCTGGGGACACGACGAAAACTGCTTGAAAGGCTTGTGAAGACTACGGACCATGACAATGGGCCTTTTTTGCATAAACTTTGCGAAAGGTTTGACAGGTACTGGTACTTGTTTTTTACAGTTTTTGCTTTTAGATTTTTAGTTTTAGTTTTCTATTTATTTTTAATAATATAAGTTTTTTGTATGATAAGTTTCTATAAAAGTCTTTGAATATCTTTATAATCATAATTCATTATCAGTCAATCTGATTTTTCATCACTTTGTCAAAAAAAATTCAGTATAACGATTTTTCTGTATTTTAATTTTGTATTTCTTTTAATACTAAATAATAATGAGCACAAGATGTGGGTATAACCGATTTCTTTTTTGTAATCAGGGTGGGGATTATATTACCTGAGATAGAGGTCCGTTTTGAGAACCTTAATGTAGAAGTTGATGCATACATTGGAAGCAGGGCATTGCCCACTCTTTTAAATTATACAGTTAATATGGCTGAGGTATTGACTGACCAAACACATTTTAATGAATAAATTCATGTTGATGATCTGTTATTTCTAGACTTGATCTTGTGAGAGTTTTTGTATCAACATTTCTGACCACTCCTTTTGCACTCTTTCATCCTAATGATAGATTATAAAGTGTGATCTGAAATGTTGAAACAAAAATTCTCATGCACTCGAATCACAGATCATTAACATAATATATTTTAAATATCTAATATCATTAATAAACCAACTAGATTCTCTTTTTATTCTCTGTATATTAAGTTGTTTATAATGTATGTGTGTTGGTGTCTGTTTTTGGGTTTCTCTTTGCTAGAGCATTTTGGAGTCACTCCATTTGTATAAGAGCGGTAAGAAGACCCTGACGATTTTAAGGGATGTCAGCGGTATCATAAAGCCTGGCAGGTGAAGATAACAAATTGAAATACCCTTTGTTGCAATATATCTTGTTAAAAAATGCACTAGTAGAGCTTCAGGGCATTAATGAATTGACATTATGCAGAATGACACTGCTTCTGGGTCCGCCTGGTTCTGGAAAGACTACTCTGCTCTTAGCTCTTTCAGGAAAACTGGACTCAGCATTAAGAGTTAGTAAATCTGTTTAGCTTGAGCTTCATTTGTCTTTCTTAAGATTAATTATTTGTTTCTGGATTTGATTGTGTAAGTGTTTTTAGCATCAAATCCAGAAGCAAATAATTAATTTAAATGGATTGTGGAAATCTGATAATGTTTCTTAAGATTGTCATTTATGAACCCAGTTCATAAACTGTATAAATGAATTGACTCAAACGATGAGAATGTTTCAGGTGAAGGGAGAAGTAACGTACAATGGTCATAGGATGGATGAATTTGTGGCTCAGAGAACGTCTGCCTATGTTAGTCAGCAAGATTTGCACATTGCAGAAATGACTGTGAGAGAGACCCTTGACTTCTCTGCTCGATGCCAAGGAGTAGGTGAAAGATACGGTAACTATGGCTGTTTTTACCCCATAATAATCAAACTGGTAGTACTATAATAATTGGGTGACAGAAAAAGGTGGTCTTAGAGGAAGAAATATATTGGTTGCAGATGTGTTATGTGAATTATCAAGGCGAGAAAGGGAGCAGGGGATCAAACCAGACCCTGATATTGATCTCTTCACCAAGGTACTATAACAGAACAAGTCATGAGAGTTAAATTTCACTTACCTATGTGCCTAAAATAATAATAATTCTTTGTAATTTTACAAGAGGTCCTTTGGATGTTTTATCCTGTAGGCTGCAGCTATGGAGGGACAGAAGTCCAGTATGATGACAGACTATTTTTTGAAGGTGGGATGATTTTGTATGGAATGAATATTGTAGCTTATGATATTAAAGATAGCTTATGATATTGCTATATGAATTTAACTGTATAGTTTTCGAGTCAAGTTCATTGATCATGTTTCAGGAATAGTGGTTTACAAGAGCCCATTCTTCATGAGAATGAATGGTCCACTTCACACTCATTGCATCTAGGTGATGATCACAGAGGTGAAGCATTTGGTCTTTCTAGAGGTCATCTATCCCACTCAAGTGCATTTAATCATGGAATTCTCTTGAAGATTAAACCCACTTAACTTGAACCACTACTAATGAAATATGAATCAACGAATTTATGAAATATGAATCAATGAGTTTGACTCAAAAACTACACTATTACATGCATATAACAGTATTGACTTGAAGTATAGTTCCTCAGAAGTGCCAAAAGATGAGTTACTATAGCGACCCCATTTGTAGAATAACCAGAATTAAAAAGGTGACCGTGAAACTTGGGCAGATTTTGGGGTTAGAGATATGTGGGGATACGTTGGTTGGAGACGCTATGACAAGAGGGATATCTGGAGGTCAAAAGAAAAGAGTGACAACAGGGGAGATACTCGTTGGACCTGCAAAGGCATTTTTCATGGACGAGATCTCAACTGGTCTGGACAGCTCTACAACATTTCAGATTGTGCAATGCTTGAGACAAAGTGTTCATGTGTACAATTCAACAATGGTGATTTCACTATTGCAACCTGCTCCTGAAACCTTTGAACTCTTCGATGATGTCATCTTACTTTCAGAAGAGCGAATTATATACCAGGGCCCCCGAGAGTCAGTTGTGCAATTCTTCGAGTCCATGGGTTTTGCTTGCCCTGAAAGAAAAGGTGTTGCAGATTTCCTGCAAGAGGTATATTTGTCATCATCTTTTTCTCCTTGTCCAGTACCCACTACATTTCATTTTAACTTTTTGCCAGTTTTTTCATGCTCACTATTTGGCATTAACAGGTGACATCTAGGAAAGATCAAGAGCAGTACTGGGTTAAAAAAGACCAAGTATACCATTACGTCACTGTGAAGGAGTTCGCAGATGCATTTCAATCCTTTAAAGTTGGTGAAGAGTTGAACTCGCAACTAGCCATTCCATTTGATAAAAGTAAAAGCCATCCCGCAGCTCTTACAACTGAAGAGTATGGTTTGGGCAAAATGGAGCTTTTTAAGGCCTGTATTGACAGAGAGATTTTGCTGATGCAGAGAAGCTCCTTCATTTACGTCTTTAAGCTCTTCCAAGTAGGTCGATTAGGTTATACTGTAATTATCAGCACACATTAGTTATTGGGTTAGCACCATATTTTTTCCCTAAATTGTTTTGATGTTTTGCAATTTTGATGACAGATTACAACCGTTGCCTTGATTGCGCTTACGGTTTTCTTCCGCACAGAAATGCATCATAGAAATGTAGCCGACGGGTCAATTTACTTCGGTGCTCTGTTTTTCGGGGTGGTTAACATAATGTTCAATGGCTTTGTAGAGCTGGCTATCACCATGGCTCGGCTTCCTGTGTTCTACAAGCAGAGAGATTCAAAGCTGTATCCTGCCTGGGCTTATTCACTTCCTACATTGGTTATGAGACTCCCTCTGTCATTAATGGAGTCTTCCATCTGGGTCATTCTCACCTATTATACTATTGGCTTTGCCCCAAATCCAAACAGGTATTGGATTTGATCATTTATTTCATTATGGTGGTCTCGTCACTTCTTGATCCAATGATGACTCTAATCCATTTCCTGATGCAGGTTTTTTCGACAGTTTTTACTCTTTCTCATCCTCCACCAGATGGCTCTGTCGCTTTTTCGTTTCATTGCTGCAGTTGGACGAAGTCCGCTTGTGGCAAACACATTTGGAATATTTTCACTTCTGATTGTATTAGTTCTTGGCGGATTCATTGTATCCAGAGGTGCCATACCATCTCAACAGAATATCACTTGACATATAAAAAACATTAAGAATAATCCAGACTTGAAATAATTTAACCTTCCTTGCGGATTTTATGTTTGCAGATGATATTAAGCCCTGGTGGATATGGGGTTATTGGATATCTCCTCTCATGTATGCTCAAAACGCCATTGCAGTGAACGAATTTCTATCAAGCCGTTGGCAAAAGGTTAGGATAGGAACCGAATTACAAATTTGGCATACCAGGAGCAATGATGTTTGTGCTGTGTTGTTAAAATTTCATGATAATGTTGTGTTGGTTATTTTTACAGCCGGGAAATCACATTGGTACAGTATTGTTAGAATCTCGTGGATTATTTGCTGAAAGCTACTGGTATTGGATGACCATTGGAGTACTGATAGGATATGGTATTCTTTTTAATTTGCTCTACACCCTGGCACTGGCATATCTAAAACGTAAGTTAAATTATGCTCCCCACTACCACTTTATCTAAAATTAATTAGGTAACTAATGGAGATTTCAAATAGTTCAAGAAAATGACGATCTATATGTCCATGCAAATAACCTACATGATTCTCACTTGTGAAGCTTTTGGGAGACCTCAAGCATTGATTCCAGAAGAAAACCCTGTAGATAGGAAGGGGGAAAGTACAGAGACTTCAGAAGAAATTTCCTCAGTTAGAAGTAAGTTTGTTTCAATTTTGTGAAAGATATATAAATTTTTTCTTTGTCTGAATTAAACTTGAATTGGGATGTTCACAGTTGTAATGAAAAAGGGAATGGTGTTGCCTTTCCAACCTCTGTCAATGGCGTTCGAAAATGTCAGTTACTTTGTCGACATGCCTGCAGTATGCTCTCTCCCCTGCCATCCTTCAATTATATAATGAAGTTTTCAGTCTATAATAATCCAGTGTTTTTTTCTGGATTAGATCATATAAACTTTTTGTCATTTCGGATCAAACACTATGATTCCTTTCACAGTCCATAAAATGTGCTTTCTTCTGAATTAGATCATATAGATTTTTTCCCCATTTCGAATCAAACACTATGATCCATCATCAAAACAGATAACAAGAAAAAAAAATTTATAAAGATTATTCAAACTTAATTGTATTATTTGGCTAAAACTAATGATATTCATAACAGAAACTGGTTTCCTGTATGTAGGAAATGAAGCTGCAGGGAGTAACAGAGGATAGACTCCAGCTACTCCGTGAAGTGAGTGGGTCCTTTCGGCCTGGCGTGCTCACTTGTTTGATGGGGGTGAGCGGGGCAGGGAAGACAACATTGATGGATGTTCTTTCCGGAAGGAAAACAAGGGGATACATTGAAGGATCCATCACAATCTCTGGTTACCCAAAACAACAAGAGACTTTTGCTCGCATTTCTGGTTACTGTGAGCAGAATGACATCCATTCCCCCAATGTTACAGTTTATGAATCCCTCGTTTATTCTGCTTGGCTTCGCCTTCCAAAGGAAGTTGATCCTCAAACAAGAAAGGTACAACTTTGTAATTGCATACTCTGTACTATTTCCACCTCCATCACTCACTTTTCTCAGTTTGAATAAAAAGTGAGTGAGGTTTATCAAAATGAAGTAAAGGGTTTTGAAAAATGAGGATAATTTTGTGGAATGTTGCAGATGTTTGTAGATGAAGTGATGGAGCTGATTGAGTTGAACAATCTGAGAGAATCACTAGTTGGGCTTCCTGGAGTGAACGGTCTTTCCACAGAACAACGCAAGAGGCTGACAATTGCAGTTGAATTGGTGGCAAATCCTTCCATCATTTTCATGGACGAGCCAACATCAGGATTGGACGCCAGAGCTGCTGCCATTGTTATGAGAACCGTGCGAAACACTGTGGATACAGGAAGAACTGTTGTCTGCACCATTCACCAGCCCAGCATTGATATCTTTGAAGCCTTTGATGAGGTGGGTGTGGGTTAAAATACCAAAATTATGGTTCTAGGTAGTTTTATCATAGGTACTCCAGAGCTTTCTATTGAGCAGGTGGTAATTAATCAAATGAATGTGGATCTCTGTAGCTTGTGTTGATGAAGCGTGGAGGGCAGATGATATATGTGGGACCTCTTGGTCACCACTCTCAAACCCTAATCGACTACTTCCAGTCAATAAATGGAGTTTCTCACATCACACCGGGATACAACCCTGCCACATGGATGCTTGAGGTAACCTCTGAAGATACAGAAACGCGTTTGGGAGTAGATTTTGCAGAAATATATCGATCTTCATCCCTTTACCAGTAAGAGCTCTGTTATGAATTTTTTTACCAAACCCTAAATAGAATCTAGGCATAATGTCCTATAAACACAGAAGAACTAATTTAACTGGAATCCAAATGTTAATGGGTGCAGACAGAACCAAGCTGTTATAAAGGAAATTAGCACACCTGCTCCAGACTCCAAAGATCTATATTTCGAGTCACAATTTTCTCAGCCTTTTCCTATTCAAATATTAGCATGTCTATGGAAGCAACATCTATCATATTGGAGAAATCCGCAGTACAACATTGTTAGATTCTTCTTCACTCTCGTCTGTGCTTTGATGTTTGGCACTATCTTCTGGAAAATGGGGAGCAAAATGTAAGTTGAGCACGTACACTTGTCTTGTTATCATGGTTGCAATTTTAAACTTATATTGATGTATTTCTTGAATTTTAGATTAGATTGTAGATTAGTTTACATTTCATCAGAATATTAGGGAGTTAAGAGATAAAAATATATTATATTTTCCAAAAATCCAATCAAATTATGAATTGTAGAAATCTGATATAATTACTATAGATATTGATGTTTACTCAATTTGGATCATGATGAACATATGTAGGGAAAAGCAACAAGATGTGTTCAATGCAATGGGATCAATGTTTGCTTCAATATTGTTCATTGGATCGAACAATGCTAATTCTGTTCAACCTGTGGTTGAAGTTGAAAGAACTGTTTTCTATCGAGAAAAAGCAGCAGGAATGTACTCACCTCTTCCTTATGCTTTCGCTCAAGTAAGAAATATTCTCTCTCCCTTAAAGTGTATACAACAATACTTTGGTAGAGAATATTAGATGAAAAATATAGTTTTTTAACTAATTTTATCAGATTTTTATAATTTATAAAATTATAAGTTGTTATTTTTGGATTTGATAACGTAAGGATAGTCGAATTCAAAAACAACTTACATTTCTCAAATTTCTCAATGATATTGACAAGAGACAAATGATGGGCTTGATGTTGCAGATATTGATTGAGGTACCTTATGTATTTCTCCAGTCAGTGATGTATGGGTTAATATTATATGCAATGATTGATTTTGATTGGGCCACAACCAAATTCTTTTGGTTCTTCTTTTTCATGTTTTTCACCTTCTTGTACCACACATATTATGGGATGATGACTGTAGCTCTCACTCCAAATGCCACCCTTGCTGCAATTTTCTCCTCTAGTTTCTATGGCCTCTGGATGCTTTTCTCTGGCTTTTTTATTCCACGCCTCGTAAGTACTTGAAATATGATATTTGCAACCTCCTTGCTTATTTCTTTCAACTTTGTCCTTGGTTATTTCTTTTAACTTTATTCTTAGGTTGTTTCTTTTAACTTTGTTCTTGATATATAATTGAATGCAGAAAATACCAGTGTGGTGGAGATGGTACTATTGGGCATGCCCCTATGCATGGACTCTCTATGGATTGATCACATCTCAATATGGCAATGTTGCCATTCTCATGACCAAAGCTGGAAGCAATGATCAACAACCATTAGGCCATTTCTTAGAGAGCTACTTTGGATTTAAGTATGACTTCTTGGGTCCTGTTGCAATTGTTGTTGTGGGTTTTGTATTTCTCTTTGCCTTCATTTTCACGTGGGGCATCCGAAGTATTAATTTCCAATCTAGATGATCATTCACGAGCCATACAAATCTCATCCCACGTGCCAATATTATATTTGTGATTGATATTGTGGGTTTTGTACTTCTCTTTGCCTTCTTTCGCGTGGGCTATTCGAAGTATTAATTTACAATATAGATGATCATTTATGAGTCATACAAATCCCATCCTACTTGTCAATGTTATATTTGCAATTATTATTGGGGATTTTGTACTTCTCTTTGCCTTCTTTCACGTGGGTTATTCGAAGTATTAATTTACAATCTAGATGATCATTTATGAGCCATACAAATCCTGTTAGAAAATATAAATAAAGTAAACTAGGTTTAGGAAAGAATCCAAGAGAGAGTACAGAAATGAAAATGTTTACCATAAACGAAAAGATGATCCAAGAACAGTCACCAAGAAGCTCAAGAACAACATCAAGACAATGTTTTTGAAAGGGGAAAAACTAAGAAAAAACCCTTGTGCTTATAAAATGAATGAAGCCAAAGAAGAAGAGAGAGATGGAGCAAGAAGCTCATTACAACATTGTGAGAATGAGAATGAAAAAGAGAGAAGAAGAGAGAAGAACTACTCCATGAGAACCAACTTGTGAGAACCGACCTTAAGAAGTGAGAGAGAAGCATCTCTTACGTAGAGATGAGTGAAGGAGTTTGCATGTAACCCCCATATCCTATGAGTGCCACATTCACATTAAGTGTGTGCCATGTGTAGGAATCCTCTTAAGGAGGAATATCTAATTTCCTTATTATTTGGAAATACAAAAATGTGACATGTCCTCCTAATTGGACTAGAGGACAAATACAATATAGGATACCTTGGTTTATCCTTTAATTACATATATCACCAAGGAAAGATTAAATTCTAACACCCCACTTTAATCTTTACTTGGAGAGTTTACAACAAGGGAATTAAACCCAATTTTTTACGATGGGAATGAAATGTCTCTTTACAAAATCTGCAACTTGGTCTTCAATATAAGGAAGAGATTTGATTGTCTTGATTCAAGTCTTGAAGTTATAGGACATGTGAAGAGGAAGTGATTCCATAAGTGGGCCTTGAAGATTCACCTGAAACAAAGAAACATAGAAACACAAAATACGAACCAAGGAAACTATCCACAAGAAGAATTTAATCTAACATTCAAGTTAGTGTAACTTTGAAACTTTTACCTCAGAAAATATCTTTAAGGAAATGTATGAGATTTCATCAAAAAGTACAAGAGCTAATCATGAAACCAAGATACACCAAAATATCAAAGTGGCATAAAGATCATCCATCCTCTCATCTCAAACTAAATATACTAATGCATAAATGACAATACACAAGACCAACTAAAGAGACCCACATCATCATTTCATCAATCACATGGATATAGACAGTCCATTAATAAGTCATATAAGTGAATGGGTGATCAAGCCACCACATGCATGACTCACAATTGAAGCAATGAAGAATGCAGGACATTATCACAATAGTAGAAGATGCATATAAGTATGAGAGAGACAAAGATAAGTAAGTGGAACATGTTACTCAAACACCAACTCAAGGTAAGAACTGATATGCCAAATATGACTACAATCATGTACCATAAGTAATGGACTATTAAGGAGATAAAAATTTAAACCAATATAATGAGAAACTTTAACAATTTGAGCTTGCCATCTTTTCATAAGAAGTAAATCCAAAAAATTGAAAAGAAACTAATGTCATATGCTTAAAATAATGGAACTAAGGATTGTGAGGAAAAAAGAAATAATACCTGCCAAATATATATGAGAAATTCAACAAAATTTCAAGAAGGATTTCAAGAGAAACATCCTCACCAAAAAAAATCAATGAAACAAGTTGATAAACATCAACTGAAGTAAGTGCATCCACTACATCTTACAAATGGAACAAGTTGATCAACATCAACTGAAGTAAGTGCATCCATTGCATCTTACAAATGGAACAAGTTGATCAACATCAACTGAGTAAGTGCAACCCAATGCAACTTACAGATGGAACAAGCATCAACTGAGTAAGTGCAACCTAGTGCAACTTACAGATGGAACAAGTTGATAAACATCAACTAAGTAAGTGCAACACAGTGCAACTTACAAATGGAACAAGTTGATAAACATCAACTGAGTAAATGCAACCCAGTGCAACTTACAAATGGAACAAGTGGAACCCATAAAAGATGCAACTAAGTGCATAACAATAGATCATATAAAATTGATAGCAATTAATGCTAAACAATAAAATTAATAATAGTACTCAGGAAGGAAAATAATTTAAAAATTATCAACGACTTTAAGTGCTTTGGATCAAACATATATTACTTTGCTTCTTTAAAAAAACATAATTGAAAAGCATGAACAAAAGGCTCGTGGAAATAAATAATATTAACCCCCTTTGTTTAATGAACATAATATTCTTTCCAACGCATAATAATCAACATGAAAATTTTCCATGTCGAATAGTTAGAACGAAAAAAAATTTCAAAAAATCTACAATAAAAGTTAGATTGAGAAATCCTGCAAACAAGAGTTATCTTTCTCCTTCACAACTGAAATATTTTTCACCTATTCCTGCATGCACACTCAAAACAAGGATTAAACCAGCTCTGATACCATGTTAGAAAATTTAAATAAAGTAAACTAGATTTAGGAAAGAATCCAAGAGAGAGTGCAGAAATGAAAATGTTTACCATAAACGAAAAGATGATCCAAGAACAGTCACCAAGAAGCTCAAGAACAACACCAAGACAATGTTTTTGAAAGGGGAAAAACTAAGAAAAGCCCCCTGTGCTTATAAAATGAATGAGGCAAGAAGCCAAAGAAGAAGAGAGAGATGGAGCAAGAAGCTCATTACAACATTGTGAGAATGAGAATGAAAAAGAGAGAAGAAGAAGAGAGAAGAACTACTCCATGAGAACCAACTTGTGAGAACCAACCTTAAGAAGTGAGAGAGAAGCATCTCTTAAGTAGAGATGAGTGAAGGAGTTTGCATGTAACTCCCATATCCTATGAGTGCCACATTCACATTAAGTATGTGTCATGTGTAGGAATCCTCTTAAGGATGAATATCTAATTTCCTTATTAAAGGAAATACAAAAATGTGACATGTCCTCCTACTTGGACTAGAGGACAAATACAATATAGGATATATTGGTTTATCCTTTAATTACATATATCACCAAGGAAAGATTAAATTCTACCAAATCTCATCCCACATGCCTATATTATATTTGTAATTGTTATTGTGGGTTTCGTACTTCTATTTGCCTTTGTTTTCACATGAGTTAATCGAAGAA
The DNA here is from genome assembly GCA_018584345.1 of Thuja plicata. Taxonomy (NCBI): domain Eukaryota; kingdom Viridiplantae; phylum Streptophyta; class Pinopsida; order Cupressales; family Cupressaceae; genus Thuja; species Thuja plicata. Next base: position 2,384,122 of record MU226102.1, read on the forward strand.
TTAATTTCCAATCTAGATGATCATTCATGAGCCATACAAATCTCATCTCACATGCCAGTATTAAATTGTTATTGTGGGTTTCCTACTTCTCTTTGTCTTCTTTCACAAAGATTATTTGAAGTATTAATTTACAATCTAGATGATCATTCATGAGCCATACAAATCCTATCCCACGTGCCAATATTATATTATAACAAAAAATCATGATATTTTTTGTATTTCATCATTGCATTTCATCCAAACACTACTATAATAGAGTTTTTTTAGATATAAGAAATTCTTCATGTAAACATATATGTTTATTCCTTATAAAAAATAAAGTTTAAAAAAGGTCTCCAAACAAATGGAAATTAACTTCTTCAACATATGCATTATTAGTTCCTTCAGGATACTTATGCATCTATTGCATTCAAATTTTTAATTAGTCTAGTCAATCAATACATAGAATTAAAATATTTTGACAAAAATATTATAGTTGATCTTCAATTTTAATTTTTAATGATTTAAAATGTTTGTTTTATATTTTTTATTAGTCGTGGTAAGTAGAAAATTTAAATTTTCTAAACAAAAATACAAATTATGGATGACAACTGTACATGACATCATCTTGAACGCATGAATTTATTAAACCATTTATTATTCACTTTCTAAATTTATCGGAGCTTCAACTAAACTTACGATTATATTAAGCCAATCCTTTTAGTGCGTTTGGGTTAATTACTTCACAATCTACTTCAATTTTTAAACACTTGCACCCTGCTAAATTTACATTGTCAAACAAGTACCACTCTACTAAATTTTACGAAATATATATATATATGGCAATTCCTTAATGACTTTTATATTTTAATTTCTTTCATATAAAATTAGAAGGTTGTGTTAGCCCCGCGTATAATATGTGAGCTTTAACATTTTCAGTTGGTTTTTTGCAAAAGTATAATAGGGCTTGGATGAATTATTTTTATCTCTCGTGATCAAATGATATGTTGTAAATATTTTGCTTTCTTTTGCTAAATCTCGTGAAATTTGGATGGATTTTTAAGTTTTATAGGGCTTAGGGTTAGCTCAAGCCCCTTGCCTATTATATTTTGGCATATTTATTTTTCAAAATTTAAAATGTCTAAGTGTGGTCCAATAATTCACATTAGATCTTTCAATGCGACAAGTTTGGACTTTACGTGTGATGATATATTGCTTGACAAATTGTTTACATGCTCATGAAAGGAATATTTGTTAGATTTTTCATATTCATTACCACATGGTTATTTTCATTCATATGTAAAACTAAGCAATTTATTTGCACAATAATTCGATGGAAACATTGTTTTTAAAAATCATAATTACATATTTGGTTCAATGTGGGCAAAGAATAGTGAATACATTCATGATATTTATGTTTTCTTTATTTAAAGCCTTTCTTTCAATGGTACATTATTCATTACATAATATGTTAAATTTTTTTTAAGAGGGGTAAACGCTTTGACTTTGACCTTTGAACCAGTGAGGCCACAAATGAGGGACCTCATCCCCAATGTGATTTGAACCTTGATGGCGAGAACACCAACACAACAACTTAACCATCACAACATGCCACTATTGGGTACATCATATGTTAATTTAATAAATATAATATTACTAAATTTTAACTAATATTATATTGATTTAATGGTCTGACTAATTCTCATTAAATATATAAAAGATACATTTTAATTAATAAATTAATTAATNGTGATTTGAACCTTGATGGCGAGAACACCAACACAACAACTTAACCATCACAACATGCCACTATTGGGTACATCATATGTTAATTTAATAAATATTATATTACTAAATTTTAACTAATATTATATTGATTTAATGGTCTGACTAATTCTCATTAAATATATAAAAGATACATTTTAATTAATAAATTAATTAATTAAAACTAGCACTTGCACCTAAAAGAGGTGCAATGGTTACACCAATAACAATATATACCTTATTTAATATATTGAAGGGTTGATGGTGGGTAAAACTAAATGTAATCTTCTTCTTCTTCTTCTTTTGCTTCCCCTTTCCTTTTTCCTTTTGCTCCTGCTCCTCCTCCTGCTTCTTCATTTGCTCATTTTTCTTCTTCTTCCCCTCCTTCCTCCTCCTCCTCCTCCTCCTTTCCCTTCTTCTCTGTGTTACAAAAATATGGAAAATAGTTAATGTAATTATGCAATTCTTTTGGCAATATAAACATTTATGAATATATGTTGTATACTTAAATGAGAAATAAAAAATTGTACACATATATTTATTGGAACTTTTTAATAATATTTAAAATAATAAAGCATCAAATCCTTAAGTACATTTGTATATGGAAAATGACATCTATAATTTAAAGAATATATAATTTTAAGTAAATTTGTTATTTTAATATCCTCTTTTGATATAAATGAAATATATAGCAAATAAATATTTTATTTTTATTTAAAAAATAAAGAGTAAATAAATAATAAAATATACAAATTAATCCCAACAAACATGTCCACTACAAATATCATAATGTTTTGAAGGTTTTAAAAAAAAAAAAAACCTTCATTCTTACTTTCAAAATTTTAATAAAACATTAAACATCTCATTTACACTAACATTCGCATCACAACATCATTAAGGAATTATTTTTCAAAAAAGAGCTTTGCAACTAGAGATGGCTTAGTCCCTCTTGCCCCACCCCACTCCAGATACTTTGTCATGATCTGCTACTTGTCTTGGGTATTGCAGGTTGCGATGGGCCCTCTAGATTATGTGATCCTGTGCTTTTCGGGTTATCGCCTAGTACCCACAGCGCTGACTCGGTTACCTCCACTGATTGCGAGTTGAGTGGGTCTGATAAACCTGTAGTGGACCTGAATTCCACCAAATTTGATCCCAAGAATTGTTCTGTTGGAATATGTAACTCGTCCCCTTAGGATGGTGCCTGGAAAATTGCTCTGGTTGGTGAACACACCTCTAAGGTGGTACACTTACAACCCCAAGTTTATTTCAGAGAGGATGGTCTGTAAATATCCCTCCCGGATAGTATTATTGACATCATCTCCTCATCGCTGCATTTCTCCTTGGTGGGAAGATTCTTAGCCTTCAGGCCTACGATTGATATGGTCAGAAGATGGGTGGCCTCGCGTTGGAAGCTTAAAGGGAGTGTATGTGTCATCCAGCCAGAAGGGATCTTCCTATTTAGCTTCGTGAATGAGGAGGACCTCATCATTGCCAGATCAGGCTCTTGGAGTTACGAGAAGCACAACCTGACTCTTGCTAAATGGAAACCAGGGTTTGACCCTGTAAGGTATAAAATATGGGAATGTGAATAGTGATGTGATGAAATGTAAGATAGAGAAAATTGAATGTATATGAAGAAATGGATAGTATGTATATATATGGTGTGGTGTATGGGAAGATAAGATTCCCTCTTAATCCTAAATTCATAAAAGGAAGATCTAAATTGATTAACCCCGAAAGAAAGGATCAATGCATAAATGAATCAACCTATTAAGAATAAGGATAAAGAGCAAAACCCTAGGTTTCGTCCTATAGAAAAGAACGTGTAGTAGATCTAGAAAGATTAAAACCTTAATTGAAATGAATTGAATATATGTACTAACCTCAAAAGGTAACAGATTTGAAGAATGTTGTTTTTGGGTGTTTGCATTGAGTTTCCAGAAGTTTTGCTACCAGATCGGGCATAGAAACACCGAGACGGAGAAAAGGCAGAAATCTTTTACAAATCTGGCTCAAGTCAATTTTGACCCAAAATAGAATGTTAATCCTGACGCAAAATAGAAAGTCAATCCTGACCGAGAACAGAAAGTCGATCCTGACCCAGAATAGAAAGTCGACCTTGACCTGCACAATCCGATGAAAAATCTATTTCCAGATCCTGAAAGTCTGTCGAAAAAGGTATCCGAACCTGCACTTGAACCTATTGTCCTGAACCTATACCTGCAAGAAAAATGGTTTTGTTTTTTGGGGGAGGGGTTTGCCGTAGTCAACCCCCAATTTAGGAATTAACCTTGAAATCAATAATTGAAATAGAGAATGCTAGCAAGTAGTAGAAGTAAATCTAACAATGAAGCTATGATATTCAATAGATATGCAATTGTATTTCGAATGTAAACAAGTATGCAAATATAAAATCTTGGACTCAATATTAGAAACCATAAACCTCCATGATTGTGCGCTTGGAGGAATAATGAATGAATCTTGTATTTTGAATTTAAACAAGTATGTAAATATGAAAGCTTGGACTCAATATTAGAAACCATAAACCTCCATGATTGTATGCTTGAAGGAAGAATGAATGAATCTTGAGGATACACAAAGGATCTTGAAGGAAGATCACACCACCATGATGGATAGATCTAGGGTTTGAATGATGAATCTCGAATGCTTGAACCAAATCCCTTCAAAGGCTTGAATGCTTAAATCCTTGATCTTCAATGGAGAACTTGAATGCTTCAGAGGAAGACTTGAAAACCTTAGTTGAACTTTGAAAGCTTGAGAACATGTAGAATTCTTGCTCCTTTTCTTGGATTGTTCCTTATGCTTAGAGAAAATGAGAGGAGAAAGCTTCCTTATATACCAATCTAGGGAATAATCTTATAGAGAGGCCTACATAGGAGAATTAAATTCCAATTAGACCTATACCCCTAGAAGAGGACCTATATTAAATATAATTTAAGATTCGTCACTTCGGAACCTAAAACAGTTGACCCGGAAGCGAGAAAATGAACTTTTGAATGTCCCCCGACAGCCAACAAACTTTCCAATTGGAAAGGGGGACCTAGGTCAAGGTCAAGGTGAACCTTGACCCAGGGAGTCAAAACCCCTGGAAAATATGCTAGGTGGGATAAATAGTGTCTAGAGAGGTCCAATCAAGGTCCTAAACAGACACAGAAGTTGGAGAGGGTGTAGAAATGAGTGGATAATATGATGATGGTCTAAAACACTCCATAAGGAGGGATAAACATTCTTAACATGGAATTGCTTCCATTTTAAGATTATACATTAAGCCCCCACTTTAGCAGGAGTATGGAAATCGAACATACTCGTGGTAAAGTTAGAAGAAAGACTCTGGTGGATCGCAATGAGGTAGAACATCACTTAGTCAATGACATGAGCCCCCAGGACAAGGATTCTAACTTAACATACATGCACAAGGGTACAAAATCAAAGAGAAAATAATCATAGAAAGCATAAATTGTTAGAGTAATAGTCTATCGGGGTTACTAATTTAAATCATTATGATCTAATTAGTAACTTCCCTATTCACTCTAGTTTGCTTCAGCTAACCTTAAGCAGTTTCTATTTTTGTTAGAGTTTCCCTTTTAGGGTTTCGTGATTCCTTTATAAGGAATCACCTCTTTGTATTTTGTAAGGAGATAGTCTTGTAAATCATTTATTGTTGAATATAGAAATCATTTATGTCAACATGGTTTTCTTGTCTCTGGCCTATCGGCCGCCATAGCTTTCTGGATCCTTCTCTCTTCTGTCTGCTTCTTCTTCTTTGTAACTGTCTTGCATGCAGGTGTTCTTGGGTAGATTGATGTTC
>MU226102.1:2441764-2459659 GCA_018584345.1 Thuja plicata
CTCTCTCTCTCTCTCTCTCTCTCTCTCTCTCTCTCTCTCTCTCTCTCTCTCTCGTAATCACCCTCTTTTATGTCTTAACCCCTTTTGGTTATCAACCTCATCTCCATCCCCTCTCTCCTATCTCCCTTATCTCTCCACTCTTTGTTTATTATTTATGATTTGTCTTATTGAAAAATATAACTTGATGGTGTTTTGAGTAAACATAACTTGTACGCATTCTATTGAGGTAAAGTGCATTGTCAACAACCAAAAAAATACTTTTTCAACTTTTTGAAGGTCCCACTACAACTGCTCACAATTTTCTGGGACACTATCAGATAGTTCAAGACCTACTTTTGTCACATATTAGTTCACATGATTGAATTATCTTACTAATTTAATTGTTCAATGTTATTTTTATTGTTAATACTTTTGATTATAAAAAATTATGACAACTTGTAGTTGTTTTGGTGATTTGATTGTATAAGATTTTGTAACATATATTTGTAAAATGATACTATTTAGGACAATCAATATTAACTGTTAGAAATAATAGAATGGTGTATACTGAGAGGGAATGGGTGAATCAGTACCCTTAAAACTTTTATCACTTAACCTTAATCCTTTTAGTAATCAATTGTATTACCAACCATATATGTTGTTCTATCTTTGTGTATGTTATATAAAATCATTAACTTGATTAGCATGTAAACATTCATGAAATGTATAGACACATGAAACAAGATTTAGTAATGTAGAAAACCCCTGTTAGAAGGTAAAAACTACGGTGGGGATGAAACCCACAAAGATTCACTATCTGCAGAATGGAAGGGGTCAGTTAAGGCTTACAATTTTGATCACTTCTGATGATCTACCTTGTTAGGAGTATCATGTAGAGACTGGTTAAGGTCTACTCTATTAAGATATTTAGCAACACTATTTAGTGTGCACTCGGTTAAGGTATTTACAAAGGATTGTTAAATCCACCTTTCTCAAGGATTTCTTCTATTCACTACACTTGTTAGAATGTAGTCAAAAATATTCATTTACCTGAGTATATGCAATCTACAATTGTTGATTACAAATCCCTTAAAGATTACATGTATATTTATCACGTATTGTGATTGATCAATACCTTTGTTCTACTCGGTAGCCTTAAATCTAGTTCTTGATAACCTGTTTCATCTTTTGTTGTTGTTCTGTATAAAACTCTCAATCTGATCCATAAATGTGCTCCTCGGCTACAATCATTATCACACACATGTGTTCTGATAGATTACATATCAATTCATACTATGATTTTGACCTAAATGAGTTTCATGTATTACAATGATAACTCTATGATCGAAAGTTTACAACTTGACCTTGATCTCCTAGTTTGCACGTTTTCAATTAGTTAGACTGGTTAAAACAATTACAATTACATTGTTTGTCTGTCAAGAAATAGATTTAAAGCTAATTAAAAATCTAAATATAAAACACAAGTGTTTTATCTAACGTGGAAGTCAGAACATTTCTCAGAATTCTAACTATCTCTCAGCAGACTGGTGCTCGAGTTGCTTTGTAGTCTGTCGAGTTCCTCTGGTATCTATTATATCGGGTTACACTATAATCTGCTTGTCGGGTTCCTCTGTCAGTTTGCACTATCAGCTTACTCTGTGAACTTGTCTGTCGGGTTGCACTAAGACTAACTTTTGGTGTTGGTGTTACCGATAGTTTCAAAACAGTTTTTCCTTTCATAATAATGGAAAAATATGTCTTCAATCTCCCCCTTTGACATTAGTATCAAAACTGATATGTACAAAATACTAAAATGTTTAGTAATGTTAACCATGTGTTCACCTTGTCATTTATGACTCCCCCTATGTATATGTTGGTATATTATAAGTATATGTATGCACACTTACCTTTATACTATTCTTCCTTTTCACCTTATCATCTTTATTATATCATTTTCCCATTTATTCATATCATTTTCCCCCTTTTTTGATAGTAAGGGAAAAAGTGTAATTACTTACAACTTGTCAAAAATGTGGGAATGAGTGTTTTTCATGTCCTCCATCATCTTCTCCCATTTTTCTTGATGGTGTTCAAGAGCCATGTGCTCCAATGTGATCCTTGTGTGCATATCATAGATGTTGTCGGTGACAGACATCTCTAGGGTGGCAATTAATTATCTTTCCATTGTCATATATTGCTGCAGTAGTGTAAAATTGGGTAGCAGTAGAGCCTGTAGCTTAGTTACCTCATCTCTAAACTTTGATTTTTCCTCTTGAATTTGAAGTCTCAACTTCTTAGATTCCATTACCTTTGCATAATGCAACTAAATTGCATTGTCAGTGGTTGAGAGACTTTGAGCACTAGATATAATTTTTGCATCTATTTTTTATATCTTTTCACTATTCTCCTTAGTGGATTTATTTAATGTGATTAACTTTTAAACTAAGGTGATTTCTTCTAAAATGATAGGTTCTAACTCACTTACTTGTTCAGACGGCTTCACCTTGTTCTCTACCACTTCTTGGCTGATTTTCTTGGTCAATTTATATTGATACTTTTTCTTTGCTCGTTCTTCAATTGTTTTTTCTACATCCACATTCTGTGATTGGATGGTGTCGGTAAGAATGGCTAGTTGATCGATGATTGATACATTTTGATCAATGTCTATATCAGGTACTATTTGTTAAAGAATATCCCTTATCGTCTCAAGTACCTGAGTGTCCTTTGTTTCCTTCTTAAGCTTATCTTGGATAGTTTTTCTTCTACACAGTTCTACATAGTTTGTTAGTGCCTCTGGATCCAATGTCCTTGGATCATAGGCTGGTATCTCAATAATCTCTTTTAGTGTAACTGGATTCTTGTTCTTGTTCTTCTTCTTCTTGGAAAGTGTTGTGGAGGGACCTGTATGTAGTATCATAGCAAGTTCCTTTGCTTGTTCTGATGTTCTTGGTGAAGGCTTTGGTGTATGTGTACCTATATCCTGCTACTTGGTCTCTACCGTCGGTTGGGAGTGGACATCTCCACATTGACCTTAGCCTTATCTACAGCATCTCCTTTGGTATCCTTAGGAGTGGTATCACCTTATTTCTCTTCTTCACATTTGTCTTTTTGTTCTCCTCATGTTTCCTTTTTCTCTCCATAAGGCTAAGGTGGACGTCTCCACATCAACCTTATCCTTATCTACAGTATCTCCTTCAGTATCCTTAGGAGTGCTATCACCTTGTTTCTCTTCTTCACATTTGTCTTTTTTTTCTCCTCCTATTTCCTTTTGCTCTCCATCTTTATTCGGCCCATCAGATGTGTCTTTTGGTTCCTCTGCACCCTTATCTTTGGGAATGCTTGCATCCTTGTTAGGTGATTTCTCCTTTTCTGAGATAATATTCAAAGCTTGTATCAATAGTGGTATTTTCCCAGTGTATCTACTTGAGCACTATCTTTTGTTGTGTCATGTTCCTCAGTTTGGTCTGGGGCAATAGTGACATCTTCATCTTTCTTTACCTCATCTACAGGATCTTCTCTAGTAATGTCAATGATAGTATTATCGAGGAATGTTTCATCTACAGTGTCCATATCCTTGTTAGCTATTGTGTTCAATGTTTCTTCATTAATATCCTCACCATCATTTATAATAATGTGCTCTGGATCGATTTAGCCTGATCTTCTTCATTGTGTGTCTTTTCGGTGAGTTACAATACACACTCGAGGTTTGTGTCCTTTTTGGGTACCTCGAGTATTTTTCTCCATTCATCCTCACTTTTTCTGTCAAGCTTAATTAGATGTCCCTGTAGCACTTTGTAGGCTCTTAATTTTGGTGAGAACCTTTTGGAATGTAACTTCATCATTTCTTCAATCTCCTCCATCTTAGATTCAGGTGGCATAACAGAAACTAGGGCTCTTTCCCTTATCTGTTTCTCTTCCTTTGATGCATATGTCCACCTTGCTAAAATTTTGTCTAGAAGTTCTTTAGGCATTTTTACTTCAAACTGTATTGGTACATATTTTAATATGCTCATTTTTGTGATGACTGCCTCTTCTAACTTATTCTGATCCTTGAGATCCAGAGTTAGCCATTTCCTAATCTTAGGATATGTTATTGATCATGCCTTGATTATTGATGCACATACCTCATCAATTGTGGTAGAGAACTTATTTTTAACAGGTTTTTCATATTTTTGGTTTCCTCTATGTCTTCCTTAGTTCTAATGAATCTCTTTCTCCTCTTAGGTTCTGATGTTTGACCTATTTGAGGCTTCATTTTATAAGTTCTCACCTATCCTTTCTTGATTGGTGATGCACTTACATCTTTATTTGTCTGACTTCTAATCCTTGATGCAGTAGTGGTCCTTGGTTTCTTTTCTAGTAGTTGTGGTGCATCAAACTCTGTAGATTCAGAGTTACTCAATTTTTCTTCTTCACCAATGGGTGATGTCCCTCGGTGTCATCCTTTTGTTCTGACTCTTCATCATTTACCAATAACTTTTTCTTCAGTGTCTTTACCATTTTCTCTTTCTTAAATTAATTTTCTTCGCAACTAAGCTTGTTTTTATTCTTTCCTTGGCTTCCTCATAGGTTCCAAACCTAGGTTGTGACTTGTCCACTTGTCATTTATCAATGCTTCAATAGAATTGGTGGCTTGATCTATGTTGACTTCATAGTCAAGTGGTGCTAGCCATGTTGTTCTCAGTACAGCTGGTTTGATAAATGTGTTATGGGTGTCCACCATAAAGAAAATGTTAGTCTTAAATAGATTTCTACCATTTGTTCTGGTATCCTCATTCTTTTCTGCATTCTTTATTTAAATCAAGTGAACGATTCATCCATAACTGATACAAAGTTGTCACCTAGTGACTTGATGAATTCACTGATTTGTATGGTCACTAGTCGTGTGGTATCCCAGTTGACATTACCTATGGATGGAAAGAAGTTCTAAAAGTAGAAAAATGTACACATTAAAATTGATTTGAACTTACATGAATTGGACTTTGCAAACCTGATTGTCCCCATGTTTTCATCTAGCTACTTAATTAGAAGTTCAAATATATCTAATTGTAGACCCTTCTTGACAATCTTATAAGTAGTGCCAACTACTCCACATGCTATGTTATTTAGCCCGTTGGATTGGTATATCTTGGACCCTAGTACACATGCATTGAACTTTAGTTCTGGATCGGTGATGGTGTTAACCTTTAATCCTTTGTTATCTCAAACTGCACCTATCATCTTTTCTATCTCGGGACGAGAAGGGTGTTTGAGAGCCTTGGCCTTGTCAGTTATAGAATAACTAGTAACACCATGTATCACATCTCTGGTGATCTATTTTAGCTCATCCAGCCACATTTTTTGGTCATGCACTCTTCTCAACACTACCCAAATCCATTCGGTCTTGAACTCCTTCGGGAACATTGAGGCACATGTCAGCCCTTTGACCTCGACGTGTTTGTGTTCCTCCTTGATGGTTTCTCCTGTACAAAGCTTCTTGTAAGCTTGATCAACTTCAAGATCTCCTATCTTGGTGATCTTTCAATGTATGTAGGAATGGACATCTTCAATTAATAAAACCCTAGGTGGAATGCCAGAGAACGTACCAACATCGTCGGATTGCAAGGCAACCTGTAGACAGATTTTATACTTAGGTTCTTCACAAGTGGAGTTCTTGATCAAATTAACCTTTTTCTCCTTAGCATTCTTGATCTTGGTTGCACAGGAAGTGGTTTCCATCATTTCATGATTTTAGGGCTTTTCCCATAAAATAAAATAGTGAGCTCGGTGATTCTTGTTACTTACTTTAACCTTCTGTAGTTGTTGTTGTTCAGAATCTGAATTTCGTGAATCTTCTTGGAGTGCTCTGCAATCTGGTCACTTTGTTTTTGCTGTGCTCTTCTCTACTCTACTTCTTAATCACTTTGTGAATAATGAGCTCATTTTTCTCCCTACTTATATATGATTCCCTAAGTGGAGAAATTAATGCTCTACCCACTTGTCGGGTGTGAAAGATGGATTTTCTCGGGTTCCACACAAACTTTTAGCTCGGGGTAAGTGATAACTTACTTGACCTTTCATAGGTTTACCAATGGTTCTCGGGAAATGGCAAAGTCTTTAATGCATTTTACATGATTACCGACAAGTCTTGGGTTACATTGATTAACTTGGTTTTCATATGTACACCGACGATTTTCAGTATGCTCTGACAACTTAGTTTTTGTATTTTAACCGATGTTTTTCAGTATACATTAACCGATGAGATTGAATTTACAGAATCATAACAAGTAATACCATTTTTCATCTTTAATCATGCTAGTTTGGCATTTTAACTATGTATAATGGAACTAATGCAAATTATAACTTAGTATAGTGCACTTCCATACTTACTTGTTCATCTTAGTGGGGTGGTGATGTCACCAGATCCATTGGATAAGGTGTCACCAATTGTGTTGCTTGGTCCAGCATCATCAGTGTTTGTAGCTTTCCTCCACATTTTGTTTCTCATCTTCCTGATGTCTTCAATGGTGTTTCCATTGGCAAAGGTGCTTGTCTCTGTCACTCGGTCTCTGCAGTCCTTTCTTAGATTACCAAATTTATGACAATATAAGCATGTCATTTAGGGGTTAGTCTAGCTCCTAGACTTTCTCATCCATTTTATCATGCATTTTGCAGCAATGTGGCCATATCATGTTGTGCATCTTGCCCATGTATTGTAATCACAAACATATGAGTTACCGGCTCTTTTCGGTTGATAAGAATTTTCTTAATCTTTAGGCTGCCATGCTTGCTTTTTCTTCTTTCTACATTCAAGAGATGTGTGCCCATGCATTTTGCAAGTAGGACAGTATTTGTCCATGTATGTTTCCTTCTTTGGTTGTTTCACCTCTGATTTACATTCATATGATTTAATTCCTTTCTTGTTTCATTTATAACAATTTCCTATGAATGAAGGTGTAGATTTAGGAATACCTTTTATTTTGCTTTTGTAAACATTTGATGTGTGGCCTGGTTTTCCATAGTAATTGCATGACTGCCTTCTTGGTCTTGGATTTGTGTAGACATTTTTTGGATCAACTTGGTATGGTGACTCTCCATTCTCAGTATACCCTAGTCTGGTATTGTTGTTGACTCTTCTTTGTCCATCCAGAAAATCATCCATCCTTTTTGTTCTTTCTTCAGCTCTCTTAATCATGTCATTGTATTGTTGCTAAATTCTCACTTCATGCTTCAGTCTTTCATTTTCTTCTCTTATCTCACCAATAGCTTCTAGCTTTCCATTTAGTTCTATGTTTATTCGGTTTGCCTCCTGACTCATAAGAATAATCTGATTGGTGATCTCATGATGATGTTCAGTAAGTCTTTGTATTTCTGACTCTTTCTCTTGTAGCTTTTCAGTGATCTTCCTCCTATCATCAATAGCTAGTGTTCTTTCTTGCTCAGTTTGTCTAACATTGTTCATGACATCAATCATCCTTACCATATGTGTCTCTTGACCGATTTGTAGTGATTTCACTTGTCTAGCCAGATGTTGATTGATTTCATTTAGACTTGTGATGCTTTCTTCAGATGTGTCTGATGTTTTTCTAGATATAGATTGTGATGACTCAAATAGATCGGGTATCTCCTCTTCATGATAGTTTGTTTCATTAAAACGAGATGCCATAATCTCTCTTTCATCCAGTAGTTCTCTCATCTTAATTCTAGCTTCTTTATATTTCTCATAGAAGATTTGTATCTCTAACTTCTAATTTTCAATACTCTTGTCTATCTTGTACCTTTCCATTGTATGATCTTTTCTCTTAAGTCTTTAAAATTTTCCAAATAAGAGATCTACCTCTGATACCAATTGTTGGAAATAATAGAATGGTGTGTACTGAGAGGGGAGGGGTGAATCAGTACCCTTAAAACTTTTATCACTTAACCTTAATCCTTTTAGTAATCAATTGTATTACCAACCATATATGTTGTTCTATCTTTGTGTATGTTATATCAAATAATTAACTCAATTAGCATGTAAACATTCATAGAAACATTCATGAAATGTATAGACACATGACACAAGATTTGGTAACATAGAAAACCCCTGTTATAAGGTAAAAAACTGAGGTGGGGATGAAACCCGCAAAGCTTCACTATCTGCAGAATGGAAGGGGTTGGTTAAGGATTACAATTTTGATCACTTCTGATGATCTACCATGTTAGGAGTATCAAGTAGAGATTGGTTAAGGTCTACTTTGTTAAGAGCTTTAGCAACACTACTTAGTGTGCACTAAGTTAAGAGATTTACAAACGATTGTTAAATCCACCTTTCTCAAGGATTTCTTCTATTTTCTACACTTGTTAGAATGTAGTCAAAAATATTCATTGACTTGAGTATATGCAATCTACAATTTCTCATTACAGATCTAAGAAAGATTACATTTATATTTATCACCTATTGTGATTGATCAATACCTCTATTCTGCTCAGTAGCCTTGAATCTGGTTCTTGATAATATGTTTCATCTTTTGATGTTCTTCTGCATAAAACTCTCAATATGATCCATAGATGTGCTCCTCGGCTACAATCATCATCACACACATGTGTTCTAATAGATTACATATCTATTTATACAATGATTTTGACCTAAATGAGTTTCACGTATTACAATGATAACTCTATGATCAAAGGTTTACAATTTGACCTTGATCTCCTAGTTTGCATGTTTTCAATCAGTTAGACTAATTAAAACAATTACAATTACATTGCTTGTCCCTAAAGAAATGGATTTAAAGCTAATTAAAAGGCTAAATATAAAACACAATTTTTTATCTGACATGGAAGTCAGATCCACATTTCTCAGAATTCTAATTGTCTCTCAGTAGACTGGTGCTCAGGTTGCTTTGTAGTCTGTCGGGTTCCTCTGGTATCTATTCTATTGGGTTACACTGTAATATGCTTGTCAGGTTCCTCCATCGATTTGCACTGTCAGGTTACTCTGTGAACTTGTATGTCGGGTTGCACTAAGCCTGACTTTCGGTGTTCGTGTTACCGACGGTTTCAAAACTATTTTTCCTTTCATACTAATGGCAAAATATAACTTCAATTAACAATGGGAAAGAACAAGAGAGGAACAATAGAACAATGAGAGGCAACAAAAGAAATACAAAGGGAGCATATGAGGATATTATGTGAACAAATAACAATGGAAGGAGAAGGTATGTCATCTACACCATCTCAATTTGATATACCAAACAAACCTAATGCAATTGAACAAGAAATCACAGTGAGTGATCAATCAAATGATGAACACACACCAATTCAAATTGATGTGATGAATGCACCTAATGAAAATGAAGAGCATGCACCAACCTTAACACCTACTAGAATTATTCATAGAAAAATGAAGTTTCTAATTGACATTGATGAGAATATTTTGAAGCCAATACCCGATTAAATTTCCAAAAACTTGTAAAAGAATGGTTAAAATAATATGGAATACCTATTTTTAAATATTAAATCAAACTAGAAGATGTCAATTAGCTGTTGAAATGGTTAAAAATATAAAAATTTAGAGAGACAATAAAAATTTCGGGGTTAAGATCATTCAAAAATAATTTAGTGAAAGAACTATTGTGAGAAATCTATTTGATGCATATCAATAAATTGGTTCGACGTCACATACTAAAGATGCTAATGTTACTCAACGTGTTATCACATCAACCATAATGGGAAAAGAATTTTAAAAATATCATTTAATAAGAAAATCAAGTAAATCATTAAACATAAGTAGAACAACATTAAAAAATGCCTTAGGGAGGTGAAAGAAAATTGAGGATCCTAATAATAATTCTCTTTCAGCATTATTGGGTAGACTCCCACACAAAGACAAAGTTTTTGTTGATGCACTAAGAACATTAATTGAAGTTTTTTGGCATGAAAAAACATGAGTTTCACCCAACTGAAGAGATTTTTTTAGAAGGTTAATTGGATCTACAAATCATGAGCTACATCCAAAACACTTTTTAGATATGACTCAAACTCAATTTTATAAAATATTTCTTCAAAACTTTCCTCAAATAACTGTTTGCTAAAAATCTTTTGAAATGACAAAATGAGACCATTCCTAGGGTAAAACCAACCAACCGTTTGTGATCACAGTTTTGGTTCATGCCCATGACAAACATAATGAGATATAAGCTACCTTACAACTTTGCACTAAATGCATTTGATGATTTTTGCATGAACAAAAAAATTGCTCCCCTATGAAAACCACTAAGAGTCTTCAAAATTTGAGATAAATTATTGTAGAGGGGCCTAATATGACCCTATAGGTTCAAACATATCATTTTTTGGTGTCGTGGTTTGAAAGAAACAACCCATCAAATTTTGATGGTTTTATGCACTTAGGGCACAGAAGGGACATTGTTGGTAGGGTATGCCACTAAGCACTCTGGTGTATTGAGAGGAAAAATGGGACCATGCCTAGGGTAAACTCACCCAAGAGGATATGATCATAGTGTCAGTTTTTTCCCGCGACGAATGGAAAAATATATAGCCTACATTTTATTGACAAGAAAAGACATTTGGGTGTAAAAATAAGAACACTGCTCAACGGGACAACAAAATGATAAGTTCATACTTTGATTGTGTTATTTTGATTAATGCATCAATCCTTTAGATCAAGAAACCTTTCAAAAATTTGTGTGAAAGATTTTCACATTCAGGGTAGAGAGGTTGAGACAAGTTGGGCGTGGTCAAATGGATCAATGCACAAGTTGTCATTGGAAACAATCCAAGAGTAAGGGTACAAAATCTAGTCATGATAGTATGTATGCAATATTGGTATGTGAAGCAAGTTGAAGTCATTATGACTCTCATTATGCTGGACCATGATGTTGAGAGGATCAAGGCCTACAATAGTAAGGAAATTAAAGTAGGATCCATGAGCCAAGTCCTTGAAATACCCATGCCTCTGCATCAAGAACTTGGATTCATCTCCTTTAAAGTAGGATTGGATAGTGGTAAATAAGAAGAAATTATCATTTATAAGTATATGCCTAATGACTTGCATATTTTTTCTATAAGATAATCAATGTTTATATTTAAATTTATTCTTCTTTTTTTAATCATAATTAGCAAATTTCACTCATTTTGTGTCCTTGTTTGCATTCTAGTTAGATAATAAACATGTTTGCATCCTAGTAAGATAATTATTACAATAAATAATATGAAATGAAAACTGTTGTCATATTATTACCTAGACATACACACAATGAACAAATTGGATCACATTACAATTGTAAATATTTAAGTTTTAAAGTGCCAAGGCATGCCCAAAATGCACAAACTAGATCACATTTCAATTGTAAATATTTAAGTTTCAAAGTACAAAGACATGCACACAATGAACAAATTGGATCACATTTCAATTGTAAATATTTAAGTTTTTAAGTACAAAGACATGCACACAATTAATAAATTGGATCGAATATCAACTTCCATATTTATAAAAATATACCATAATTGTGTATGTATACAAAAATGGTATAAATGCCAAGTTAATAACATAATTATAAAAATGTGGTACATGCCATGCCAAGGTCGATATATACAATAAAATGTCAAATATAGACAATGAATTGGTCCTTCAATGACCACAACTAAAACTACATTTCTCCATCAAATCCTATGGTTGTAGTAGATCATCAAAATAGAGCCTCTTCGGAGTAGTATGTGGCTTTGTAGATGGTTGCACAACAACAATTCAAATGCCAAATCAGATTACTTTTGTCAAAAAAGAAATAGAATTGTCAAAATAACTATATATTGAACTGCAATTTCTTTGCAATTGAATTGTCAATTACCTCATGTGTTTCTCCCACTCTTGGATTGTGTAGTAAAGGTGATGGGACCCTTCTTTGATGATCATGACTCCTAAGGAAATTGAAATGTATAGATGTTAGAAATAACTGAGAGGGGGGTGAATTAGTGGCCTAAAAAATATTCCAATAAATCAACCCAAAAACTTAGTACCACAATATTAAGCCTCTAGATATCTTCAGTCCTACAAGATGTATGCCTTCAAATAATCATATCAAATAACTAGTGCTTAGAGTACTCTGTTAAACCTTATTCTTAATGTTTACCGAATAGTAGTCTTTCATTTACCAAAAAATAGTAAATTACTTAGTGTATACCGATCAATCCAGATTAGATATGTGTAATGCAAAACACTAAAGTAATGACTCGTAAACACATTGACACATGGATTTTTAATGTGGAAACCCTGTTAAGGGAAAACCCACTTGGGACCCATAACCTAAAATTTTCACTCTTCTAAAGTGAGCTCTGTGAAGAGCCAACCCTGTTAAAGGTTACAAACACACTGTTACGTGTGACCTTGTTAGAGGATTTAAAATATTAGTTTTTCACTTGAAATTGGGAATCTCTATGCTACCTTCTATGACTAAACCCAGTGTAGTTTGTCAAATGGTATCTGTAATCTCATGCTATCTTCATGATCAAACTTTTTGATAGTCCTTGGTATGTATCTCAATAAAGAAAGGATCTTTAAATCTTGCTCGATTAAGATACTTTCTGCATCAATG
Organism: Thuja plicata; assembly: GCA_018584345.1. NCBI lineage: Eukaryota > Viridiplantae > Streptophyta > Pinopsida > Cupressales > Cupressaceae > Thuja > Thuja plicata. The sequence continues at coordinate 2,454,316 of MU226102.1, forward strand.
GTTAAACTGAAACAGTAAATGATCTATTCACATATACAACTTATACTTGTATATTTTGAGATCTATTGTAAGCTCATTAAACCATTCTAATCAATATTTATTTTCAATACCTTTGCTTCACTTCTTTCTTCTTGGTGATGTTCTGCTTCTCTGTTGCTCGATGTCCGCAGAAATCTTTAGCTCTTTCCTCAGCTTGATTGATCAGGACTATATGAAGTTGTTCTTCATCGGTTTCTCTTTAGCATCCTTCTTTTTAATTCCCTCCCCTTAATTCATAATGAATTAATTTTTCTCTTTTATATACATGATATCATCGTTTCTCACTTCTTGATTTTCTGTTTCTTGGCGTGATCTGCAATCTTAGCCAATCTTGATTTAAAGCATAACTCTTGTTTTATCTCATAGAAATTTTCTTGCCAACTAGATAAAACAACTTTAAATCTTTTACTTATCTTTGGCTTTAACTTGTCAATGGAAACAATGTTAACAACCAGTTAAGTCTATCTTTAGCTCTTCCAGCTAGGTATTTTATCATTTCTGAACTTTAGTTAACTTCGGTGTTTTAACTCTTTGATAGATTTGGTCAACACTTCAATTCTCCTCTGGCTTCTCCTTCGGTGTTGTCTGTTCATCAGGGTTGTCTTTCCTTCGGGCTTGTCTATCTGATGGTTAACACTATAATTCTGGCCATCGATAATGCTTGTGATTTTTCTCATCGGTAATGCTTGTCTATTTTTTTGCTCGAGCATCACTGCAACTTTGCTCTCAGTTTTCTATGTCCTTCAGTTTCCACTATTTGTCAATGTTGGAAGTCACTTAGTGAATGTTGGTCTTTTATGCATTACTGAAAGCATAATATTTATCTCTCTGATTCCTTGAAGTCTTTGACACTTTGAATATAACCGATTAGATTATATCAAGTTGACATAAATGACAATATAATTCATTAACTAATTTGATGTCTTGCATTATCTTTCTGCATTTTGATGATCAAATTAACATCTTCAAACATTTAATCAGTTACATGTCATCAATCTCTCCCTTTGGCATTGATGGCAATGTTGGATGATATCAGTTTTGGTTACTGATCATGCTATTGATATTCATGTTTTGTCACTGATGTCAACATATATTTCTATGGAGAAGACAGACTGGCTACTTAACTGGAAGGAGTGTACGGAAACTGTATGGATGATTCAGAATGATCGAATTTGGATTTATGTAGAAGGATGTGTGATGACCTTATTCCTAAGTTCGCTTGGCTCTATGTTACATACTGTGGATGTTACAGTTGATTTAGTGTTCAGACTAATTTTCTGGACTGTAACTATGATTCTGGACAGAGCAGGTCTCTGTGTTTCAGGTATATCTTTCTGGAGAAGATATTTCATAACTTGCAAGCTTACTGATGGACATCTGGCATATGGTAGAGTAATGGGTTGAGTTTGATTTATATTTGGATACTGATGACATCAACTGTGGCGTGTATTCTGGAGAAGACCTACTTCTTGGCCGACTTCAGACATGTAGCATGTGAAATTAATTGTGAGCATGAATTATAGATCTGGAAGTATATGTGATGGATTGTAAATGATGTATACTTTTTATAGATATTGTGTGTATGTTAGCAAGGGGTTATGTAATTATTTGTATGATGGAAAGCCTTAATTGGCTGACCTAGTTAATTATGTATTAGGAAAGCTTAACTGGCCAACCTAATGAATTATTGTAAGAGGGTATATATGAATGATAATTTCTTGCGGAGAAGTATGATAGAGAAAGACAAGGATAGAGAGGTGTGGAAGTTGCAAAGCTTGGTTACTGTTGGATACAAAGCAAAGTTGATACTTCATTGGAATTGACCAAGCAAAGACAGTTGCTATCAGACAGTTCACTGGAATGTGTATTTTCTTTATACACTTGATTTGGATTGTAAATCCTTAAGGGTGGCTTTAACCTTCTTTGGGCAGTGTACCTTGGAAGTGATCCTACTATTTTATTTGACTCCTAACAGGGTCTATCTCCTAACAGGGACTGTGTACTGTAATGTTGTAACAAGCTCCTAACAGGGATACTATACTCTTAGTACATTATTTTTGGGTGTTAATTCCCACCGGGGTTTTACCTTTAACAGGGTTTCCTCGACAACAAATATTGTGTTATGGTGTTGGCATTTACTATTTTATCATTTACATTTGCAAATTTGGTTTATAAAGTTTAAATTTTAATAATCTAGATTACAACTTATTCAACCCCCCCCGCCCTCTTATTTGTCTTGTGGATTGTTATTCCTAACCATTGGTATCAGAGATATTGGTCATCAGAGAGAAAGTTTAAAAGCTTGAGGGGATCCTGAAGATGACTTACTATAGGAAGGATAGTCCAAAGTTTGATCCTGAAAACTTTGATAGTTGGCAGAACAAGATGAGAATAAATTTGCTATGTCTAGGATTTGATTACTGGATGATAACAAAGAAGAAGGAAAAGTAAGCGATTGGGGATGAATTAGAGAAATCCACTGAAGATCAAAAGAATCTATTCTCATGCAATATGGTTGCAAGGGAATCCTTGATCAGAGCACTATCAAAAGGATAATTTACTGAAGTAAAGGACTTGAACTCTGCACATGAAATCTGGACAAGACTGGAAGCACTATATGTTGGAGACAAGTTTACAAAGCAAGCAAAGTTATAGAACTGGAAGAAAAAGATGGAATCACTAAAGATGAGAGAAGATGAGAACATCAGAGTATATGAATAGAGAATTACTAAAGTGGTTACTGGTATTAGGAACTCTGGAAGAACTTATAGTGAGGAAGAAGTGATTATAAAGATACTCAAATCTTTGACACCTGCATATAGAACCAAGGTTCAGGCTATAGATGAAATCATACCTTTGACACCGAACTTCACTAGAGAGATGTTGATTGGAAAGCTAACTATATTTGAAGCCGCAGAATTGGTATACACTTTACCTAAGGTTGAGTCATCCTTCAAAGCATCCGTGCACAAAATCAAAATAATCTTACCTGGAAATGCAAGCACAAGCAGTAGTGACCTAAGAGAAGAACTTGGAGCCTATGCTGATGAATGGGAACAAATACAAGAAGAAGAAAGGAAGATAGATGAATTTGTGGCACTGATTGCTAGAAGAGAAAAGAGAGGTAATGGTAAGTTTGAGGGAAAATTACCTTTGAAATGTTTTTCATGTAACAAGATCGGTCATTTTCATCTAGATGTCCTATAATAATTCCAAAGCACAAACCTAAGTTTTTCAAGTCTAATTTCTCAAAGGAAAAGGAATGTTATTATGCCAGTGAGGGTATATATGATGATGAAGATGGTGACTATGATGAAATTGTATTTATTGCTATTAAGGATGATGAACCTATGCATGAAGAAAAAGCCTTACTATCCCGAGTTGAAAATAAATTTGAATGGGTCATAGATAGTGATTGTTCACATCATATGTCTGGAAATAAAAACAAGTTTGTGAGTTTGAAAATACATGATGGTGGTGTTGTTAGATTTGGTGACAATACTCCTAAACTTATTATTGGAATTGGATATATTTCTTTGGATGGAAAGACTAACACTAACAATGTATTACTTGTTGATGGACTTAAGCACAATTTGTTGAGTGTTGGATAGCTAGTGGATAAGGGTTATCAAGTGAACTTCATTAATGGAAAATGTTCTATCAAGAGTAAAATAGGAGACTTGATAGCATCTGGTACTAAATCTAGAGGTAATGTATTTTAATTGAACACATCTGAAGTTTCTTGTTTTATTGCAAAGGTTGATGACAGTTGGTTATGGCACAAAAGATTTTTTCATGTTAATTTTGATAACATTGTGAAGGCAAGTATGAAAAAAGTAGTAAGAGATCTACCTATAAATGTAAAGCCATCTAACACTATGTGTAGAGAATGTGTTATGGGGAAACAGACTAGAAGCACTTTCAAGAGCAAAGTTATTCAACAAAAGGGAAGTTGGATCTAGTGCATACAGATTTGTGTGGTCCTACAAGAACAAGATCATACTATGGTGAAAGGTATTTTATACTTTTTGTTAATGAATTTTCTAGAATGATGTGGGTTACATATTTGAGAGAGAAATCTAAAGCATTTGACAAGTTCAAGTTATTCAAGGTGAAAGTTGAGAATGAATCTGGTTTAAAGATGAAGTGTTTGAAATCAGGCAGAGGAGGAGAGTTTACATTAGAGTTGTTTAATACACATTGTGAAGAAAATGGAATACATAGATAGACTTCAGCCCCTAGAACTCCAAAATAGAATGGGATAGCAGAGCGAAGAAACATAACCATATTAGATGCTGCAAGGACTATGTTGTTGGAAGGAAATGTGTAACATGTTCATTAGAGAGAAGTAGTTGGCACTGATGTGTACACATTAAACGGAATTCATATCAGAGAAGGTACAAATAAAAATCCCTATGAATTATGGTTTTATCATGCACCTAATGTGAAATATTTTAGAATATTTGGTAGTAAATGTTATATCAAGAGAGATGATGAGATAGGCAAGTTTGATGTTAGAAGTGATGAAGGAATATTTCTTGGTTATTCCACTAAGATTAAAGCATATAAATGTTTCAATCTGAGATTGAGGAAATTGATTGAAAGCACCAATGTGAGGATAGATGAAAAGTTTCAAATTTAGGAAAGAATATATGATTGTGGCCGGATAACAGAAATAAGAGAAGTTGATGCTGAACCTGAAGGACCCTTGATGATGGAGAATGAGATTGAAGAAGAAGAATGGGTTGAAGCTATTGAGACATTGAAGACACCAAGGTATGTCAAAATAAACCATCCTGAAGATCAAATTATTGGTGATGCAAGAAAAGGCATGATGACTAGATCTACAGTTAGAGATGACTTTTGTTTGATTCCTCAAGTTGAACCAAAGACTATTGATGAAGCATGTAGAGATGAATCTTGGACTAAAGCCATGGAAGAAGAACTAGAACAGATAAAGAAAAAAAATACTTGGGAATTGGTTCCAAGACCTAAGAACAAAAATGTGGTTGGCACTAAGTAGGTTTTCAAAAACAAGATGGATGAGGAAGGCACAGTGGTAAGAAACAAGGCTATACTGGTATGCAAAGGCTACTCACAACAAGAAGGCATAGACTATGAAGAAACATTTTCACCTGTTGCTAGATTGGAAGTTGTGAGACTATTCCTTGCTTATGTTGCACATAAAGACTTTAAAGTGTATCAGATGGATGTGAAGTCATCATTCTTGAATGGTGATCTAGAAGAAGTGTACATTGAGCAACCTGATGGTTTTCCTTTGACAGATGATGAAAACATGGTTTGC
>MU226102.1:2477781-2502458 GCA_018584345.1 Thuja plicata
ATGCTAACATTTTGATTGTTGAGATATTTGTTGATGACATCATATTTGGAGGCAATGATATGTTATGCAAATCATTTGCAAATGAAATGAGAAAAGAGTTTGAGATGTCTATGTTTGGAGAGATCAAATTCTTTCTTGGTCTATAGATCATGCAACAAGATGAAGGTATTTTCACTACACAATCCAAGTACATCAAAGAAGTACTAAAAATATTCAAGATGGAAGAATCCAAACCAGTTGGAACACCGATGGAAACTGGATGTAAGCTAACAAAGGAAGACAAGTCACCAAAGCTAAATCAGACTTTGTACAGATCAATGATTGGAAAACTCATGTATGTTGTACACACTAGACTAGATATTGCACATGCAGTAGGAATAGTTGCAAGATTGTCTGCTAACCCCAAAGAATCACATATGACTATTGTGAAAGGAATCCTAAGATATCTGAAGAATACCAAGGAATATGGCTTATGGTATAGAAGAGAAGGAAAATTTGAGCTAAAGGTCTTTACCGACGTTGATTGGGCTGGAAATATTGATTATCAGAAAAGCACAACTGGAGGAGCATTCTTTATGGGTGACATACTTGTCACATGGATCAGCAAGAAGCAAGGATGCATCTCTCAGTCTACTGCAGAAGTACAGTATATTGTTGTTGTTGCAAATTGTTCAAATATTGCATGGATCAAACAGTTACTGGAAGGTATGCATATGAAAATTTTAGAACCAATAATTATCTATTATGATAATACAAGTGCAATAAACATTTCCAAGAATCCAGTCATGCATGCTAAAACAAAGCACATTGCCATCAAGTATCATTATTTGAGAGAACAAGTTCAAGCAAAGGAGGTGATACTTGAGTATGTCCAATCAAAAGAACAATTGGCCGATATCTTTACCAAGTCACTGCCCAAGGATGGATTTGAGTACTTGAGAAAGAGACTAGAGGTAAGACCCTTTTCTACTAGTCAGTAAGCTAACTAGAAGGCTGCATCAGCCTACATATTATCAGAATATCATTCATGTTGATGCAAGTAGAGAGATGGACTTCAAGACAAACCTATATACAACAAGGTATTTATCTACTCCGAGCACCAGAGTTATTATCGATGGATTGGGAAATTCAAGGAATATATTATGGATAGAAAAGATTCATTTGGCATCACTGTCAAAACCTAGTTTGAAAAGATATTTGTTTGGCATTGTTGTCAAAGGGAGAGAGATATCTCATTATCATACTGATAAAGAGAGAGATTATATCCATTATCAACTCAGGAGAGAGATCATATCCATCGAAGTATCCAAAGGGAGATATATAACAAGAAAGGGAGAGTACACACAAAGGAAGAGAATTAATGACAAGAGACATCACAAGAAAGGAGAATAGTCAAAGGGAGAGAATTTGACATAGAAGGAGAACACATCACATCAAAGAAAGAAATATTCTACATCTATCTAGTGAAGGGATTGAAGACAGACTCAAATCAAAGCTATTTGAGCTTACCGATAGCCAGACATTTGCATTAGTTACATTAGAAAATCTTGATGAAACTGTATATTTCATATTTTATTAGTAATAGTATAGTATGATAATGTAGTATGTTTCCATCAATGCCAAAGGGAGATTGATGACATGTAACTGATTGAATGTTTGAAGATGTTAAGTTGATGATCATGCAAGGCATTAAATCAGTTAATGTATTGTATTGTCATTGATGTCAACTTGATATAATATGTATGGTCATGGAAATATTGCCAAAGACTTCAAAGAACCAATGAATCAAAAGCTATGCTATCAGTAATGCATACAAATCAAGTATTCACTAAGTGACTATATACACCGACGGAGTGCATGTCGACGGTCAAAGTAAAAGAGCAAAAGTCACAGTGTTACCCGACGAGAAAATGCACAACATTATTGATGAGCAGAGTTACAGTGTTGCCCGACGAGCAAGTCACAGAGTAACCTGACGCAAAGAATTACAGTGTTGCCCGACAAAAAAAATAAGGATGGAGATGCCGATGACAACTGAAGTCACAGTGATGGTACAAACAATAATCATCGATGACTAACTGAAGTGTTGATCGACAGAATAGAGAGTTCAGAAATGACAAAATGCTTAGTTGTCAAGAGCTATAAATAGACTTAACAAATACTTATCTTTGTTTTAATCATCCAGATAAAGCCAGAGATAAGTAATTGATTTAAAGTTGATTTGTCCAGTTGGCAAGAAGATCTCTTTGAGATAAAACATGAGTTTGCTTTAAATCTATTGGCGAGAATTGTGGATCACGCCAAGAATCAAGAAAGCCAAGAAAAGGTAAATCATGTCTATATAGAGACAAACCCAATTCATTATGAATGGGTGTGTGGGAAGAAAAAGAAAAGAGGAAAGATGCAAAATAAAATCTGAAGGAGAATAAATTCTTCATTCAGCCCTGATCAACAAGCTTAAGAGAGAGCTAGATTTTGCAAACACCGACGAACAATGAGACAACATCATAGAGCATAACAATATGGAGCAAAAGTACAGATTTGATTATATTAATCAGAGAGGTAATGGACTTACAATAGATCTAAAAATCTGAAATTGAGTTGTATGTATGAACATATCATTAGTGTTTTAGTTTAACCATTGAACCATCAAGTCTCTTAACTGAGCAGGACTTAAAATTCTTTTACAATTGAGATACATCCCAAAGAGTATCAAAAAGTTTTATCATGAAATTAGCATTAGATATGCCTGATACCTATTGGCAGGCCAAGTGAGTGTTTGATCAAGGATGGTAGCATTAGATGCCAGATACTAGGTGACAAACTATCCTATAAATCCTCTAACAACGTCACACATAATAGTGTGTTTGTAACCTTTAACAGGGTTGGCTCCTAATAGAACTCACTTCAGAAGAGTGAAAATTTGGGGTACCGGTCCCAGTGGTTTTTCCCTTAACAGAGTTTCCACATTAAAATCCATGCGTTATGTGTTTATATTTTATTACTTTACTATTTTACATTTCAAACATGCAATTCTAGATTTATCGGTATACTTTGCATATTTATTGTATTTTGGTAAATAGTTAACTGCTTATCGATAATCATACATAAGAGAGATTTACAAAGCAATTCGACAAGTAGAAAATTAATATAAGTATTTTAAGGCATTCATCTTGTAGGACAGAAGATAACTTGAGACATAATTTGTGGTTATAAGTTTTAAGGGTTGATTTAAGGATTAATTTTTTATGCCACTGAATCACCCCCCCACCCTCTCAGTTATTACTAACATAAAATAGCTTTAAATCTTTTACTTATCTGTGGCTTTAACTTGTTGATGAAAACAATGTTAACAACCAGTTAAGTCTATCTTTAGCTCTTCCAGCTAGGTATTTTGTTGTTTCTGAACTTTAGTTAACTTCAGTGTTTTAACTCTTTGATAGCTTTGGTCAGCACTTCAGTTCTCCTCGGGCTTCTCTGTTGGTCTTGTCTATTCATCGGGGTTGTCTGTCCTTCAGGCTTGTTTGTCTGTCGGTTAACACTATAATTCTGGTCATCGGTAATGCTTGTTGGTTTATTTTCTCAGGCATCACTGCAACTTTGCTCTCAGTTTTCTCTATCCTTCGGTTTCCACTAACCATCAGTGTTTGAAGTCACTTAGTGAATGTTTGTCTTTTATGCATTACTGAAGCATAATATTTATCTCTCTAATTCTCTGAAGTCTTTGACACTTTGAATATAACCAATTAGATTATATCAAGTTTACATCAATGACAATACAATCCATTAACGGATTTAATGTCTTGCATTATCTTTCTACATTTCAGTGATCAACTTAACATCTTCAAACATTTAATCAGTTACATGTCATCAATAGGATCCATGGAAATTTGTCGAGGGGGTTGTAATAGGTAAAAGACAATTATTACAAATTAATAACATATATAGTTGAGAAACACTAACAAACTAAAAATACATGTACTTCTATCTAAACACATGTGTTTAATATATATAGAACAAAATGCATACCAGGGCCTCAGATGGTTCTCCATTACTCCTAGGAGGCATCATCATTGGTGAAGAAACTATGACCATTTCATGTATGATAAACGTTAAGAAACGTTCTAGTCATAGAGGAAGGATTTAGGGCTTTCAAACAAATAAGAATGCAATCTAACAGGATTTGAGAAGAGGGTTTCAACTAAGAATGGGAGATGAAAGTGAAGATGAAGATGTTGCATTGTCGAAGTTGATTCAAAATTAGAAGATAATGAAGAAATTGAACAAGTTAGATTGTTAAAAGTCATAGACAGGAATACCTCTTCCCTATACTGTGGTGGACCCCTTCTTCGAAGATCGGGAATCTGAATGAAATGGAAATATAGAGGATCCATGTAAAGTCATGAAGGGAGTTATAATAGGTAAAAGGAAATTAATACAAGTTAATAACATATATAGTTGAGAAACATTAAAAACTAAAAATACATGTACTTCTATCTAAACACATATGTTTAATGTATAGAGCACAAATACATACTAAAGCCTTACATGGTTCTCATGTACTCCTAGGAGGCATCACCATTGATGAAGTAGCTATGACCATTTCTTGTATGATAAATTATAAGAAATTTTATAGTCATAGAGGAAGAATTTAGGGCTTTCAAATGAACAAGAATGCAATCCAAGAGGAGTTGAGAATAGGGTTTCAAATAAGAAGAGATGAAAGTGAAGATGAAGATGTTGTATAGTCAAATTTGATGCAAAATTAGAAGATAATGAAGAACTTGAACAAGTTAGATTTTAAAATCCATAGACATACATACCTCTTCCCTCTCTTGAACCTCTAGTACATTAAGGCATTCATCAATCATGTAAACCCCAATTGTTGTGTATATAGAAGAAACAAAAAAGACTTTAAATCAATCTACATATACATGTTTAATCATAATACATTTCAAAAAATAAATTTTTGATTGTGCTTGAATAAATTATTTAAACTTTTCAAACAATTGTGTGAATTAAAATTATCCTCAATTACCTTTTGGCGCTTAGGTGTCCGTGAGAATATCTTTTTCTATTTTGGTGCCTTGGAGGATGTCTTTCACCCATGATATGTCCTAGACCCAAGTGGGGTACCCTAAGAGAAATAAAATTAATATAAGAGATATCAATATATAATATTAAATATAAGTTAACAAACCTAAATTTAAATGAATCGCACATATTCAATAAAAATTATGAATAAGATATTGCATAATTTTCTAGGCCAAACTGAATGGTTGAAAGTGTGACATCATCAATTAGAGAAATATGATCCCCTAACAACCCCTATCAAACACCAAATAAATATATATTAGAGAGTTAGTATATGTTATCAAAATTTATTTTGAAATCAAGGTATTATTCTATTTTTAATATATTAAATTTTTTACCTCTGGTGTCGAAGCTATAGGTGCACTTGAAGTGGAAGGAATATGACGTGGCATACTCGCACCAGTTGTTGCACCCTGAAATACATAATTTTCATTTATCATTTTAAATTGGTCTATAAGTGAAAACTTATTTACATTTTTAAGTTTTAAGTGATTGATAAACAAAATGTTATAAATACAAACAAACATACTTGAACCTTCTCTCTATCGGAAAACACCATAGTCATCAAGTCATCTATGAGGACCATATCCTTTATAGTAGAAGCATTACATCTACTCCCATAGTGTGTACAAGAATGGGATGTGGAACCATCCTCAATTGCATCAGTATCTACCCCAGAATAAATATGCTGGAAGCTGGAGCACATATGATTGATGGGATCGCTAGAGCCAAATGTTGTAGTTGATGATGAGGTAGGTAGTGCAAGTGTTGGATCGACCTCTGGTCCAAGAGGCTACACTAACTGTGTATCATTTTGAATGATGACACCATTCAATGATGTAGCCGCATGAAGAGTTTGTAACTTCTTAGTCTCCTTCATGGCTACGGAGATTGCAACATGAACCATGGATTTGAAAATTATAGAAACCCTATTTATAGGGTCTATCACCCTCTGAGCCCCTGGTCTATCCTAGGCAGAGCCTCTCCCTCTACAATGGAACTCCCCCATGTCAAATTAGTTTGACCTCTCACCAAAGATAAACTCACAATATAATGTTCTCAAAAAATACAAAGGAAACTCATAATTTTTACAAGGTGGTTGGTCAAACACCATATACCACCTACTCCAAAAAGCATTTTTCATCCCAACATGATTACATCAATGTTTAGGAAACCTTTTTGAATCAATAGTTAAGGTTTCATTAGTTTTATGCTCGGTAAAAAGAGAACATATATTAGATTTACTTATGAATCTTCTTTTCACCTTGTCGTATGACAATCCAGTAGAATATAACGCACAACATCTATCCCTATACGTTCCCTATTTTATAACTTGTCTAGATACCTCATTGGCGATATCAACCATTGATTATAGGGTTGTGGAAAGGGATGAATGATGTTGATTCCTAGAGGTTTACAACCTATTCAGTATATGATAAATTTGGGTTGTATTTTGTAATTGGCGATTTAAGAGATCCTCTTGTGTGGTTTCTACAGGGTCTACTAGAGAAGATGGATAGTTTTGAGACTCTTTTTTTGTAGGGTAACTATTTTGGGCCTCTTGTTTTTGTTGAGGGGTAGCATTTTGGGGCACTTGTTGTTTTTGAGGGGCAACATTTTCAAGGTCATTGGGTTGTTGTTGTTCAGGGACTTGTTGTTACATGTTTTGTTGGGGGGTAGTGTTTCGAGAACTTTCCATGAATTTAATAAAAAATTATTAAATCCATCAAGAACTTGCTAAATTACAATTCAATTTAAAAAAAATAGAAAAAATGCAATACATACCTTTATGGTGATGCAACATGATGAATATTAATGAAAATGTTGGGAAAATGCTAAATTGGATGAAACATGATCAAGTTTTGGTTTTTAGTAGGCTCCTCTTGTTGTTCTTATTTTGTGGCAAGGGTTTGAAATGCCCTTGTCACAGCCAAACAAAAAAACTTATGTCATGCACACCATCTTGGTGCATACATATGCAACAAAGAGTTTATTATATACCCCCACATTAAAGATATTGTGTACGCCTTACTGGGAGAAGTAGTTTTAAGGTAGCATACATGCATCCAAAATACAAGTATGTTTAAACTATGACATGCCCCCAAAAAAGGAAAAAACAAGGGAAATATATCACATGACAAAAAAATAAAGCACATAATGGATCCACCGACTATAGGGTCAGTATGTGCATTTGATAACTCGTTTATATCATATATTATTACAATGAATTGACCTCATTCCCCAAAGGTAGTTGAACCACAAGAATAATGGAAGAAGAGCACATAAGATGATCAAAAAGGGTCTTTTGGGGTCAAAATAGCAGAGATTGAAAAAGTAATGAATCTCAACACTTTGCATTGTCCACAAGTAGACAACACAAAGGAACATTTACAACATTAACACATGTACAACATAACATAGATACGCCATATAGACAAATTGAAATACAAGTACAGGAATGTCATGATAGGTTCACTCCCTTTATTACCTTGAACCAATGGAGAAATAAGGGTCATCGAAAGAGATACTTACATAATACAAAGACAATATCAAGAAACACATCATAAAAGAAGCACATTACAAACAAGCAAACAGACAAAAGAATCCACTATGCTAGAGGATTTATTCAAGTGTATCATCCACCTCCCATCTTGTTGAAAATTACTTGGGGAAGGTGGACAACATGTGAGAGGATCAATGACAAGCATGGTAGATGAACCTATGACAAGTTCCAAGCAAGGACCATGCTCTTGCGAGGTAGGAAAATGGGATAGAAAAGTCAAGATCACAATCCAATTCCCCATTCACGGTAGAATACGAAGCCACCAGAAGACAAATATGATTGACTAACTCTTGATACAAGAGAATTAATTCAACATCTATGCTCATGGGGATCCTATTCTTTTTCTACTTAGAAATGCAAGATTGAGAGGCCAAGGATTTGGAACTTAAAACTTAAAATTATTGAAACAAAGAATCAAGAACTACAAATAAGGTATAGAGATAAATTGGTAAAAGTATATTGTGTATTTGTGATCAAAATCTAAACTAATTCTAGCCAGACTGAGATGACCTGCGCAACATGTTCCTAAGATGCAACAAACTAACAAAATTATGGATTTGAGCTCCCTATGAATAAATATGACTTTATGGTGAGTTTGGATCAAATTTGGAGGGATTGAGGCATCTTGGTCACCTTTTTCCTAGTAATAGACTAAAATTAAAGATTTGGACTTGCAAAAGTGTCAGAAGATGTTTTCTACTATCAAAATTGGTTCTAAATCTATATATGAACCTGCAAGATATAAAATGTATGTGTGGATATATAAAGGTTTTCCTTAGTCAACCCCTTGTTTTGGTGATTTCTACCTTCACAAATAGTCAATATCAAAATTAAAATTGTGTGTGCTCTTGCATCTTAAGTGTGTCTAAGATTTCTATGAGCTAAAATGCATAAAAAGTAACCAAGAGATCTACTAAAGTGTGATAGAGAAATCTCTAAATGGTATTTAAATTTAATTTCATAAATAACATTCAAATTTAAATCTTATGTGTAGAGATATGACAATAACATGTGTTAGAATAACTGAGAGGGGGGGGTGAATCAGTGGCCTAAAAAATATTCCAATAAATTAACCCAAAAAAATAGTACCACAATATTAAGAGTCTAGTTATCTTCAGTCCTACAAGATGAATGCCTTCAAACAAACTCAACAAATAACTACTGCTTAAAGTTCACTGTTAAACCTTATTCTTACTGTTTACCGATTAGCAGTCTTTCATTTACCGAAATGTAGTAAATAACTTAGTCTATACCAATAAATCTAGATTAGTTATGTGTAATGCAAAACACTAAAGTAACGACTCATAAACACATTGACACATGGAATTTTAACGTGGAAACCCTGTTAAGGGAAAAACCACTTGGGACCGGTAACCCAAAATTTTCACTCTTCTGAAGTGAGCTCCGTGAAGAACCAACCATGTTAAAGGTTACAAACACACTGTTGGGTGTGACCTTGTTAGAGGATTTAAATAGAATAGTTTGTCACTTGATATTTGGCATCTCTATGCTACATTTTATGACCAAACCCAGTGTAGTTTGTCAAATGGTATCATCTCATGCTATCTTCATGACCAAAATTTTTGATACTCCTTAGGATGTATCTCAATATAGAAAGTATTGTTAAGTCCTACTCAGTTAAGAGACATTTTGATCCAATGGTTAAATTGAAACAGTAAATGATCTATTCGCATATACAACTATACTTTGCAGATTTTTGGATCTATTGTAAGCTCATAATACCTTACTGATCAATGTATCTTTTCAATACCTTTGCTCCAGTTCTTTCTGCTTGGTGATGTTGTGCTTCTCTGTTGCTCAGTGTCTGCAGAATTAGCTTTGTTCTTCAGCTTGATTGACCAGGTCTAATTGAAGACTTCTTTCTTCATCAGTTTCTCTTCAGCATCTTCTTCTTTATTCACCCCTAATTCACAATGAATTAGATTGTCTCTTTATAGACATGATTTCACCATTTCTCAGTTCTTGACTTTCTTGTTCTTGGTGTGATCTGTAATTCTAGCCAATCTTGTTTTAAAGCTTTACTTCAGTTTTATCCTGTAGATTTCTCTTTAACAACTGGAATAAAA
Source organism: Thuja plicata (assembly GCA_018584345.1). NCBI lineage: Eukaryota > Viridiplantae > Streptophyta > Pinopsida > Cupressales > Cupressaceae > Thuja > Thuja plicata. The sequence goes on from MU226102.1 coordinate 2,487,526, forward strand.
CATCTTTAAATCTTTTACTTATCTCTGGCTTTAACTTGTCGATAAAAACAATATTAACAACTAGTTAACTCCTTCTAATTTAGCTCTTGTCAGCTAAGTCTTTTGTCATTTCTGAACTTCAGTTATTTTTAGTGTTTAACTCCTTGTTAACTTTGGTCAACACTTCAGTTCTCCTTGGGCATCTCTGTCGGGGTTGTCTGTCTGTTGGGGTTGTCTGTCCGTTGGGAATCACTGTGAAGTTTTGCTCATTGGTAATGCTTGTGATTATGCTCATTGGTAATGCTTGTCATGTTTCTTTCTCAGGCAACAATGTGACTTTCCTCTTGGGTTTCTCTGTTTGTCAGGGTGCACTGCTCATCGATGTTTGTTGTCACTATGTGAATACTAAACTTTTATGCATTAGTGAAAGCATAACCTTTATCTCTCTAGTTCTCTAAAGTCTTTGACACTTTGAATATAACCAATCAGATTATATCAAGTTGACATCAATGAAAATACAATACATTAACTGATTTAATGTCTTGCATTAACTTTCTGTAGCTTGGTGATCATCAACTTAACATCTTAAAACAATCAATCAGTTATAGTTCATCAATCTCTCCCTTTGACATTGATGGCAACACACTACATTATCACACTATATTATTACTAATACAATATGAAATATAACAGTTGTAGTTCATCAATCTACCAATCTTATTGTTCTATAACCAATACAAATGTCTGGCTCTCAGTAAGCTCATATAGCTTAGATTTGTTTCTTGCTGAGTGTGTTCTTCAATCTACAATCCCTTCACTGGATAGATGTAGCAACTTCTATCTCTTTCTCTAATGTTGTCTCTCCCTTTGACTCTTCCTCTCCTTGATCATCTCTTTTTCTTTTTACAGCAATAAGTCATCTCTTCCTCATGATACTTCTCTCCCTTATAGGCTACATCTCTCCCTTATGATACCTTCTCTCCCTTTGATGGATATTTCATATGTTATCTCTCCCTTTGAATATTCTGGATATTCTCTCTTTGGATAATGATAATCTCTCTCTTTGAATTCATAGGAACCTCTCTCCCTTTGAAAACAATGCCAAAGTAAACATTGATCATGCCAAAGTTATAATATACTCCTTGAACTTCCCTATCCATCAGCAATACAATGACTCTGGTTTTCGGTTCAGATATGTACCTTGATGTGTACTGATGTTTCTTTGCGGTCTATCTCTTTGCTTGCATCAACATGAATGATCTTCTGATTATGTGTAGGATGATGCATCCTCCTAGTCAGCTTACTGACCAATAGACAAGGGTTGGACCCCTAGTCTCTTTCTCAGGTACTCAAATGTATCTTTAGGCAATGGCTTTGTGAATATATCAGCTAATTGTTCCTTTGATTGAACATATTCTAGTATCACCTCTTTCTCTTGTACTTGTTCTCTTAAGTAATGATACTTGATAGATATATGTTTTGTCTTAGCATGCATTGCTGAATTCTTAGAAATGTTAATTGCACTGGTATTATCACAATAGATAATTACTGGTTCAAGAATCTTCATATTCATACCTTCCAGCAATGATTTGATCCATGCAATGTTAGAGCAGTTTGCAACAGCAACCACATATTCTGCTTTTGCAGTAGATTGTGAGATGCATCCTTGCTTCTTGTTGATCCATGTTACAAGTTTGTCACCCATGAAGAATGCTCCTCCAGTTGTGCTATTTCGGTCATCTAAGTTTCCATCCCAATCAACATTTGTATAGACTTGAAGCTCAAATTTTCCTTCCCTTTTATACCATAAGCCATAGTCCTTGGTGTTCTTTAGATATCTCAGAATTCTCTTGACAGCAGTCATGTGTGATTCTTTGGGATTAGCAGAGAATCTTGCAACTATTCCAACTACATGTGCTATATATGGTCTAGTATGAACAACATACATTAGTTTGACAATCATTGATCTATACAAGGTATGATTTACCTCATTTGATTTGTCTTCTTTTGTTAGCTTACATCTGGTTTCCATAGGTGTTCCAACTGGCTTGGAATCTTCCATCTCGAATATCTTCAACACTTCCTTGATGTATTTGGATTGCATGATATATATGCTTGTATCTTGTTGAAGAATCTGTAGACCAAGAAAGAATTTGATCTCCCCAAACATCGACATTTCAAACTCTTTTCTCATTTCATTAACAAAGGATTTACATAACATTTCAGTACCCCCAAATATGATATCATCAACAAATATTTCAGCAATCAGAATATTACCATCAATATCTTCTTTTAAGTACAAATTGCTATTTTCACTTGTTCTTACAAATTCAATGCTTATGAGATAGGAGTGAAGTCTTTCATACCAGGCTCTAGGTGCTTGTTTCAATCCATACAAGGCTTTGTGTAGTCTACATACTATGTTTCTCCTGTCTGGATCAACAAACCCTTCTGGTTGTTCAATGTATACCTCTTCTTTTAGTATTCCATTTAGGAATGCAGATGTGACATCCATCTGGTATACCTTGAATCCTTTGAATGCAGCATAAGCAAGTAAAATTCTTACTCCTTCTAGTCTAGCAATGGGTGAAAAGGTTTCTCCATAATCAATACCTTCTTCTTGTGCATACCTCTTGCATACTAATCTTTCTTTATTCCTTGTGACTTCTCCATTCTCATTCACCTTGTTTCTGAATATTCATTTGGTACCGATGACATTCTTGTCATCTGGTCTTAGTACTAATGTCCATGTTATGTTCTTCTCAATTGTTCTATTTCTTCATTCATAGCACTGACCCATTCTTCATTCTCAAGTGTAGTATAAACAGATTTAGGCTCAAAATCACAAATTAAACATCTAGTGTTCAATGACTTACTTCTTGTTCTCATTCCAGACTTCTTGTCTCCTATGATCTGATTATGTGGATGATGTCTTTTGACATACTTGAAAAGTTTCGGTTCAACTCTTTGTTCATCATTTTGATCATCATCTTGACCTTCATTCTGATCTCCATCATTCGGAACATCATTTTCATGATTTTTGGTAATTGCAGCCTGATGCTCGGGTGCAATGTTCTGTTGCTCAGGAGCGATACATTGTTGCTCGAGTAGAGTGTTAGGTTCTTCAGTGTAAACAAACATGTTGTAGTCTTCTGGTTCTTTTCTTCTTTCCTCATCATTTTTCTCTGCATATTCATCTATTCTAATATTTGCACTTTCAATGATTTTGTTAGAGGACTTTTTAAGACATTTATAAGCCTCGTTATTGGTGGAATACCCTAGAAATATTATCTTCATCACTTTTGGAGTCAAGCTTTCCATTTCTATCATCTTTCAAAATATAACATTGACTACCAAAAATTATGAAGTAACTTACATTGGGTGTGTATACATACCATAGCTCATAGGGTGCCTTCTTGGTGTCTTTTCTTCAATTGTACTATGTTCAATGTGTAGACTGCAGTACTGACAGATTCCCTCCATAATGTTTGAGTGATGTTTTTCTTTATCATCAGTGTTCTTTCACAATCAACAATGGATTTGTTTCTCCTTTCAACAATCCCATTTTGTTGTGTTGTTCTTGGTGCAAAAACCTATCTTTTAATTCCATGCTCATTGCAATAGTTAGTGAATTCATCAGAAACAAATTCTCCTCCTCTATCTAATCTTAGGCATTTCAATTCCTCACCACTTTGTTTTTCTACAATAGCTTTATATCATTTAAACATCTTGAATGCTTTTGATATTTCTTTTAAGAATATAACTATCATCATTCTAGAATAATCATCTACAAAGAGAATAAAATATCTATCACCATAGTAACTCTTTGTTCTCATGGGTCCACATAGATCATTATAGACTAATTCTATAATTGGATTAGATGTATGGGATTTTATCTTGAAAATAGACTTTGTCATCTTACCTTTTTGACAATTCTTACACATGATATGCTCAGGCTTTGACATGCTCGGTAAGCCTCTTACTTTCCTTTTATTGCTTATCTTTATCATGTTTTCAAAATTCACATGCCACAACCTCTTATGCCACAACCATATGTCTTCGTTTCTATCCATTAAACAAGTGGTGTTTATATCATCAAGATAGAATAGGTTACCTTTTGTCTGTTCACCAGTTTCGATCAACCTTCCTGATTCATTAAAGATCTTTGCCTCTTTTTTTCTCAAATGCTACTCGGTGACCTGTGTTATTCAGTTGTGAAACACTTAATAGATTATAGTTAAGTCCTTTTACCCAGTATGCATTTTCACATTTGATCAAGTTATTCAGCACTATAGTTCCTTTACCTTCAACTGGACAAGGTGTGTCATTACCCATTCTTACTGATCCACCATTATAGTACTCAAAAGTTTCAAACTTTTGTTTATCACCGGTCATGTGGTGAGTGCAGCCACTATCTATAATCCAGAAATCATTCTTACTAACCTTAGATATGAGTGCAGTCTCTACATACCTTTCTTCTTCGTCTGAATCATCCTTCATGGCTACAAATACCATCTCAATGTCTTCATCAGATTCGATGTTAGTATCTCCATCTTTGTTCTCAGCTAGGTAACAAGCTTTCTTCCCTTTGTCCTTGTAGTCTTGGGTATCTCTTCTGTCAGATTTTCAATTGCTTCGGTAATCTCGGTTATCACTTCTATCAAACTTCTTTTCATATGATCTATCATTACTTCTATCATCTTTTCTTCTATTAGGACATCTAGCAGCAAAGTGTCCAATCTCTTTACAATTAAAACATACAAGTGGTAATTTACCTTTGTATCTACCTTTGCCTTTGTAATATTCTAGCCATTAGTGCTTCAATATCATCAAGATCTTGATCATCACTATCACTTTCACTATCATTTCTCATAGTGTGCTTATGACTTGAATTACTTATTTTCAAAGAAGATTTGAATGCAGACTCAATAGATGGTAAGACACTGTTATCAAAGTTATTAATCTCAAATGAAATTAGTATACCAACCAAACTATCTAGAGTGAAATTATTGTTTTCTACTACTCCCATTTCTGGTATTGCAGATACTCTAATAGCATATACATGTAGTAAGGTTCTTAGGATTTTACTTACCACTGTCTCTTCTTCAAGTATGCCTCCAACTCCTCGAATAGCATTGACTACCTCTTTTATTCTGTAGCTGTATTGAGTGATATTTTTTCCTTCTCTCATTATTAGGTCATCAAATTTACCTCTTAGGCTTTCTGCCTTTTCTCTTAGTACATTAGCATCTCCTCCTTGTAATAGCTTTAATTTATCCCACATTTTCTTTGCAGGGGTGCAAGTTTTGGCATCTTCAAACTCAGCATCGAAGAGTGAGGAAGCAAGCTCTATCATCATGCAATTATGCTCATGCTTTTCTATTAATTTCTCAAGTGTGTGAGGTCTTGTAGGTAACACAAATTCAATATCTAAGTATTGAACAACATCATTGCCAATACTTGATGGGTGGAGTCTTATTCTTCTTTGCCATGATGCAAAGTTATCCTTGTTCAACTTGGGCACATCTTGTTTGCTCATCTTGTGATCTTTTGCTTAGGTCTTGAAACCTTCCTTCTAAGCACACAAGCTCTAATACCAATTGTTAGAATAACTGAGAGGGGGGGTGAATCAATGGCCTCAAAAATATTCCAATAAATTAACCCAAAAACTTAGTACCACAATATTAAGCCTCTATTTATCTTTAGTCCTACAAGATGAATGCCTTCAAACAAACTCAAAAAATAACTACTGCTCAGAGTTCACTGTTAAACCTTATTCTTACTATTTATTGGTTAGAAGTCTTTCATTTACCGAAATGCAGTAAATAACTTAGTGTATATCGATCAATCCAGATTAGTTATGTGTGATGCAAAACACTAAAGTAATGACTCATTAACACATTGACACATGGATTTTTAACATGGAAACCCTGTTAAGGGAAAAACCACTTGGGACCGATAACCCAAAATTTTCACTCTTCAGAAGTGAGCTCAGTGAAGAGCCAAACTTGTTAAAGGTTACAAACACAGTGTTAGGTGTGACCTTGTTAGAGGATTTAAATAGAATATTTTGTCACTTGATATCTGGCATCTCTATGCTACCTTTTATGATCAAACCCAATATAGTTTGTCAAATGGTATCTAGAATCTCATGCTATCTTCATGACCAAAATTTTTGATACTCCTTAAGATGTATCTCAATATAGAAAGGATTGTTAAGTCCTACTTGGTTAAGAGACTTTCTGATCCAATGGTTAAATTGAAACAGTAAATGATCTGTTCACATATACAACTATACTTTGCAGATTTTTAAATCTATTGTAAGTTCGTAATACCTTTCTGATCAATGTATCTTTTCAATACCTTTTCTCCACTTCTTTTTTCTCAGTGATCTTGTGCCTCTCTATTGTTCGGTGTCCGTAGAATTAGCTCTAATCTTCAGCTTGATTGATTAGGTATGATTGAAGACTTCTTTCTTCATCACTTTCTCTTCAGCATCTTCTTCTTTATTCACCCCTAATTCAAAATGAATTAGATTGTCTCTTTATAGACATGATTTCACCATTTCTCAGTTCTTGACTTTCTTGTTCTTGGCATAATCCACAATTCTAGCCAATGTTTCTTTAAATCTTTACTTCAGTTTTATCCCGTAGATTTCTCTTTGACAACTAGAATAAAACAACTTTAAATATTTTACTTATCTTTGGCTTTAACTTGTTGATAAAAACAATATTAACAACCAGTTAGCTCCTTCTTTAGCTCTTGCCAGCTAAGTCTTTTGTCATTTCTGAACTTTAGTTCTTTTCAATGTTTAACTCCTTGTTAGCTTTGGTCAACACTTTAGCTCTTCTTGGGCATCTCCGTCGGGGTTGTCTATCCATCGGGGTTGTTTATCCATCGGGCATCATTATGAAGTTCTTCTTGTAAGTAATGCTTGTGATTCTGCTTGTCAGTAATGCTTGTCGGGTTTCTTGCTTGGGCAACACTGTGACTTTCCTCTCGGGTTTCTCTGTCTATCAGGGTGCACTGCCCATCAGTGTTTGTTGTCACTATGTGAATATTGAAATTTTATGCATTACTAAAAGCATAACATTTATCTCTCTGTTTCTCTAAAGTCTTTAAAACTTTGAATATAACCAATCATATTATATCAAGTTGACATCAATGACAATACAATACATTAATTGATTGAATGTCTTGCATTAACTTTATGTAGCTTGGTGATCATCAACTTAACATCTTCAAAAATTCAATCAGATATAGTTCATTAACATGAAATCATACCACTCCTTAAGGAAGAGGTAAAAGCCAATCATCACTCACTAATTCCCTATTATTCTCCAACATCTCTCGAAGCCTCCATGTTGATGATGAAAATGGGTTGAGAACTTGATACTTGTTTATTTTCCTTGATTTGTAGATCTTAACCACATAAGATGTCTTCAAATTGAAAATCCAGGCCTTCATAATTACTTTCATCTACAAAATGAGGTTTGGTAACTTTCTTTTATATTTTTCTAGGCATTTCAAAATGCAAAGCTCAGATTAGGTCGATGCGGGATTAAAATTTCTTCTCCATCAAACTAACTATTGCATGGTCCCAATTTGAAGCAGAATTGATAAGAATAGGGTGCCTTGAGTGGCCCATCCTTAGGAACAACACGCCTTGAGTGGCCCATTCCACTCAATTGGGCCAAAATTTGAACCCAAGGTCCCAAATATTGTTGGTAGGTCAGAACTAATACATAATTGAGTTGTGATATTAGGATTGATGATGAAAGGCCACTTATGTTAAAATATGGCCTAGCTGAGCAAGAAATTGATGAGGGGATGAAATAATTAAAAGCCATGCCTATAATTAAGGGTGCATGTAGGATTTTGAAGATATTCAAATTAAGAGAGGACTTTATTGTTAATTTATATGTGTGATGAAGTCCGAAAATGCATACTAGAATGAGACACACTAAAATAAGTGCTAAGAAAGCATAGAATTGGATACCCTAACAAAAGTGTATAATTTACAATGTTACAACTCTAATGATGAGTCACTTTGTTTTTCACTAAGAGCTAGGGTTTAAGATTTGGAAAATATTGAAGAAAGCTCAAGATTAATTTCAATAACCTCATACATATCTTCAAAATCATTAGGATAAATATTATAGGCACCATCATTGTTAGAATTAACAAAATTACCATTTATATCATCATCTTGATTAATCATAGTAGGATCTTTAATGCAAAAAGAACAATGATAATGCTTACCCAACTTTATTTTCTTAAGATATTCTTCCTCTCTTGGGATGGTCAAAGGTTGGTCAAATGGTATCAAAGTATTTTGATATGTCTTAGGGGAGGAAATGTTTTGGCAAGAAAGTTCATGAGCCTTGGAAAGATGTTTAAGACATCAGTCTTTAGCACTGTGGTTTCTTTTTGTTTGACTTGGAATTTGAGAGGGTTTAGGATCAATCAACATTGGATTCATTTCATCCTTTGTAGGAGGAACAAAAGGAACCTTACAAGGTTGAGATATGGAAGAAGCTAGATGTTTTTAGGATATAGGAGGTGGAACCAAATCATAAATAGGAGGAATGGAAGGTGTAGGAAGGAGTCTGGTGCAGGAGCACCTTAGGGTCCTAGTGAAGATCCTATCAAATTTTGGCTTGTAGGTGGTTCTATCCAACCACTAGAGAATAAGGACTATGATAAATTCCCAAGGTGTGTATGAGTGTCATGTAAATAGGTGTGTTTATTTTCTTAGTGTTGTCATTAGTCCAAAGGTCCTAACTAGTTTGTTTTTACCTTAATGCTAAGAAGGGTCAAAGTTGGTCAAAGGATGGACCAGGTGTCCAAAGTGAGGGACAAGTTGTTAAATGAGGTTTATGCATGATTTTGGATCAATTATGTTGATTCTTAATCGAACTATGCAATCTAGGAGTAATGAAATGGAAAAGATGCAAAAGTTGCTCATGACAACTTTGCTACTTTGAAAAGTTGTCATGACAACTTTCCTTAAAAATTACAAATGGCCATAAATGAGGTCAATGACCAAACCTGGGGTATGAGAACATGAGGTAATACTATATAAGCATAAATGAATCCTAATTAAAGGGTTGGTCATTTTTGTGTACGGACTATTTTGAAGGAGAAAGCAAATTGTCATGTTTTTACAACACAGTCACGCCTTAGAGCAGCCATAATCCACACTATAATGGATTGAATGGTGCACTGTTATTACATTTTCTTGTAGTTATTTGTATTTATTTCATTTGTGTGGCATTATTTTTAAGAGTTTATATATTTTGATAGTAGTTTGTAAATTCCTTTTGTTCCTTAGGCTCATTGTCCTATCCATAGTGGATTGTATAAAAAGGGCTCCTTCTTGATTTCCTCTAGTTGAAACACCATGGACACATGGAATAAATAAGGACATCATAAATAATTTGTATATATGCACTTTAGGTTTTTTTTTAGTGTGGGAGCTATTTTTACAAGCAATCCCTAGGCAGGTCCAGAGCTATCCGACTAGGAGCTTGCAGAGTTGCAAAGGGTTAAAGATGATGACAACGGATTGGTTTGTGCCAATATTTGATTGAGGAGTGTAGATTCATGTGTCAAGACCTTTCTATAAAGAGGAGGAAAGAATATAGGTTCATTTCCATACATTTTGAGCCCTTGAAGTTTAGATTGGTCCAGAGACCCTATAAACACTTAAAAATAGGCCTTTCTTGGAAACCTACTATACGGACACCTTGAGTAGCCCAAAACTAGGAAATATCAAAGCCTAGTATGAGGGATTAAAGGATCCAAAGTTTTTTTGCAGATTGTTAAGGGAATTTGGGAGTAATTCCAAGATTACCAGAATTAGGAGGCCTAATTGGGACAAAAAGGCTACAAGGCCTAAAATATAGGAGACCAAGAAATCGATGAAGAAACCAATGAAACATTGAATGAAAGGACACCAAGAGCCATTGAAATGAGTATAAGGAAATCCCAAACACCTAGTTTCATGCCTATGAAGGAGTTGGAGGTTAGATTGAACTAGAAGAACTATGAATGCCTAGCAAGTCTAGAGAGGAGAAGTGGGGTTTTGAAGTTGATAGGTGAGATCTTGTGAAGAAGAGGAATTTTAGAGAGCGTCCTCTTGTTAGGGTAAATAAAAGAACCCTGAGAAGGCTAAGAAAGAGCCTTGAGAAGAGATAAAGAGCTCAAGTTGTTGGATCTACCCATCAGAGTCCAAGTCTAGGATGGGGAGGTGGAATATCCTTAGGTTTGCTCAATTTTGAAATCATCTCAGGTTTAAATTTTGGTAGGAAATTAAAAAAAATGTCTTAACAAGGTTGCAATGGTTGAGGTGTTTGAGGCCAAAAGAAGTCGAGGGTGAAGTTTCCATGACTAGCTAATGGTTTATAAAGACTATGATTGACCATGACAATTTATCCATTATGAGGAAAATTTAAACACTTATGGATATGAGAAGTAATATATTTCAAGGAAGTAATCCAAGGATTTCCTAGTATCACTTGATTTTGATTAGAGGTAGGAATAATAGCAAAGGTGGAAACTAGGAGCTTCTTACTAACTTCAACAAGAAGGGTAATAGAACCTATAATGAGACAAGTAAAAACATCGTGCACTTTAATCATCACATTGATGAGATTCTCTTGTAAAGAGATGTTCCTCAATAATAACATTTACCATACATAGGGGATAAAAAAACCCTCCGTCAGAGAACTTTCCACTAATATTTGCAGAAATATATAAAGAGGTCCATTAGGTGCCTAATAGTTTCTCTAGGATAGAAGGTAATGCAACGTTCAAGCTTAAGATTAGGTTTAGATTTAGATTACTCAATGAGGTTAACAACATCGTTGGCCATGCTATATATATTATCAATATCCATAGTCATGGGGTTACTAGGCTCAATAATATTGGTGGAATGAGAAGGTAAATGGTGGGTAGGTTCAATAGTTTTGGTATAATGAGAAGGTAAAGAATTGGTATAGATTTGTAAGTTTTGATTACGGGGTTCCATGGATTTATTTCCTTTATCATCACACCCTCAACAGTTATGGTGTTGGAATCAATGAGGTCTTGGACAAGATGTTTCAAACCGATAACACTTTTTAGTGTCATGGTTGGCTTGATGCTATATTACCAAAAGGCTTTGGGATCATAGGAAGCAAGTAACATTTTGGTAGTGTCAATAGGTTTGATGGGAGGAAGTTTCAAAACATTAGCATTAATCAAATTCAACATAACATTATGTAAAGATTTAGAAAGCAGAGTAAAATTACGATTTGGTTTAAAATTGATGACAAAGGAGCCACACCTAAAGTTGTAGTTGTCACTTGTGTATCAACGTGATGTGAAGAGTTATTGTTAATCTTGACTAATCCTTTATTTTTCTTTTGAAACTTTTGGAAAACTTGTTGAGAAACATCATTTATATCAATCAAAGCCATTGAAGTGGATGACTCAAATTGACTCACTTTCAACTATGAATTATTAAGCATTGCACATGATTTGATGAAGTAAACTTAGAAAACAATAACTCATCTCTAATGTATTTTTGCAAATTAGAAATGAAAATCCTTTGAACATCCATACCAGGCATATGATAAGATATTTGAGCATGCAAATTTTAAATCTACCAACAAAATTAATCACTATTTCTATAACACCTTGGTTACAATGAATCAAATCAGTCAAAGGACCAATATTATTGAATAAATGCATTAGCTAGTTTTTGAAAAGAGTCAATTGAATAAGGAGATAAATAACAAATCCATTGCAAGGACTTATCTCTAAATTTTCTAGAAAAAAAAAGAAGCCATAATTACATGATCATTTGATAAGTCACTACACAAGGTTTGAAATATTTTCATATGAGTCAAGGGATCACCTTTTTCATTATACATCTCCAATTGTAGGATTTCCATGTATTGAGAGATAATGGTACAAATGATGTCTTGAAAAAGTGGACTAGCAATGTCACAAGTTGGAATGTTGTATTTGGATTAGCTTATGGAATCCAATTGTTGTTGCAAAGATGAAACCCTTTGTGCTAGGTTATTGATGGTTACTTCAATGGATAGGTTGGTATTGGACATGCTGGATAATGAAGGATGTGGAACACTATGTGAAATGGATTGAGCACTGGAATATTAAAGTGGGACATTATGATAAGTGGGTATAGGAGATGGTTGGGAAATACATGGAGAACTTACGAAAGGAGGTATAACAAGAATTTCTCCAAAACTAACATGTGTGGGATTGATATTTTATCTAGATGTAGCCATGATAGGTGGATTCTAAGTAGGCACATTAGGAAATGATGTTGGTGTACGAATGTAATTGTTGACACATGTTTAGTAGGATTAGAAAGATTAAGATATTCAGAAAAACTTTTCATAAACATGATACTATCATTCACAATATAAGAAAAACCATATAGCACGTCCACACCATGTTCATAATTTTGAATCATCATCCTCAACCTTTCAATCAAGGGGATTATCTCACTATTTGATCATTATTGATCCATCCATTATTAAAAATTTGTCAATGATATTATTGACCCATCCATTGGTCAAAATTTGCCAAATCATTGACAAAATTCCCAATTGGTTATGAGATAATCATGTTAGAGAGTCATCCTCAACATGAGAAGTGGGAAGAATTATTCTCAACAATGTTAGGTTTTTAATGTGTAGGCATAGAGGTTTCACCTAGATTCCCATGAAAAATGCTAGTTGACTCGGGCTATATACCCTTTATATTTAAACTTTGAGAAGCCATAAATCTATAACTTCTTCTCGTGAGGATACTATATATAGGGCTTAAGGTGATAAAACTCATGCACCAAAATAGAAAAGAAATGAATGTCTAAACAATGTAATTTATTTAACAAATTGACCATTTAAACATTGCATAAAATGAAGTAAACTTTGAATCTCTAAATGCATGAAATTTAACAATGATATGATGTAAATTTATTTAAATGAAATGCATACAAATCAAAAACAAGTGAGATGTAAGATGAGTCGGGTTCAACAAAATGTAACATGGGGAAACATGGTTCACTAGCTTGTGTGGGAAAAACTAGGAAGCTTAGGCCTATTTCCTCATTATTTACCTTCATAAGGAAAATGATCCACTTGGCTCAAGGATTTTTGGGCACAAGGTGATTCAGTACTCCTTCGTGAAAGAGTGGAAGATGACTATGCAATCTTGGAAGATGAATGAAGAAGCTAGGCCAAAATAGGGAGAGAATATGAATTTTTGTGTGTACAAGAAAATAGAAAATTGACAGACAAATTCTAGTAGCAGATCTAGGAAGTATAGATCACAACTGACCTATGATCCAAATTTTGGGCAAAAGATGCAAGAGAAAGCACGTTGGGGCGACATGATCCTTGCACTTCCTTACAAAACAAGGTTCAAACTGTAGATCTTCACTTGCTTGATCCATAACATATTTTGTGCATCTGCCACCTATTCCCACGCACAAAAAAGAGGAAAATGTTGTGTATAAGAAAGGGGTTTGCCTATGTCAAACCTTGGTTCAAGAATTAACATTGAAATTGAAATGAAAATAAAAGTGTTCTAGTATGTAACAAAGGCTAGATTTGAAAATAAAATAATTACACCTTTATAGGCCTTCTTTGTGCGGAAATGTTCATGAAGATGTTGATATTGGCCTGGTAGAGTTGACATCAGGAAGAGAAGATCATGAATGCCATAGATATGAAAACTACTCCTTGCCTTCATGCTTTGAATGCTTGATCACTTGCTCTTGAGGACTTGTGCCAAATTGTATTTAAGAGAGCTTGAATTGATTTGAGTTGATGTAAAATGAGGGAGGAATGCTTGATTTTATACCTCTCCAAACATTTTGTGGCATTAAACTAAAAGCAAGCCAACACAGGTTTAAAATTATTGCTCAAACAGACTAATCGTTAACCAATTCAAATTTGGAACCCAATTAGCAGGAGTGGGTCATCTAAGGCCACTGACTTCCCCTAATGCAGGCTCAATTTTGGGCCCAAGGTCCAAAATACCAAGGAGATGGCAAAATTAAATTCAGAATTGAGCTAGATCAAACATATTAGGCACGAAGACCAGGGAACACTAAAACAAGGCTAGGTGAGGAAGAAATTAGAGAGGGATGCAATTTTCAATGCTACAATTTTCTATACATACATACATACAGACATACATACATACATACACACACACACACACACACACACACACACACACACACACACACACACACATATATATATATATGTATGTATGTATGTATGTATGTATATATACACACACATATATATCTCTTTCTGTGTGTGTGTGTGTGTATTCACGTGAAACACCCCTTTATAATTATTAGATATTAATATAGTAATATATTATAACAGATGGATTATTATAATTTTAAACTAAATTAATATATAAACTTAAGTAGTGAACAAATTTATTATAAATAAATATTTAAAAAAATAGCTTCAATAACAATTATATATTATATTTTAGTATTTTTTTATTGATGAAACTTGACCTAAGGGGGCTACACCCTTGTATTAGTAACAAGGAGTTTACACTTGTTTATGTCAATTGAGCATCAAAATGAGTCTAACATTCATTGATCACCTAGTAACATTTTGGACACCACTATGACCCCTTAAAATGTATAGTAATGATTGTATAATATAACTGCTAACTATACAAGAAAGTGTTAACTAAACTAACATATACAACCAAAACTTGAGCCTAACCATGATGAAGGGTACTCCCCTTATTCAATACACACAACAAGGAAATAAATAGAAAATTGTGAGAATATAACAATTGCAAGAACAAAAACACTTGCTTTCTATTATCTTCAATAAAATGACATTACAATATTCAGAAAAATAACATGCTACAACCACATGAGCATGTTCATTACAATA